>ML299701.1:87049-160723 GCA_005239495.1 Nicotiana undulata | reverse complement strand
AAGGAAGAAAAGAGAAAGAAAAGAGAAAAAGGGGGAAGAGAGGAGGGAGAGGAGGGGGGGGGGGGGGGGGGGGGGGGGGGGGGGGTTAGTTTGGATCTTATTATGGTAGCAAGTAATCTGGGTCGTTGATCACAATTGATCAACGTCTCAGATTGATCAAGGGGTTAGGCCGGGTAGGAATTGGGTTTGGGATGGGGTTAATTGGGTTAATTTAATCTAGTGGTTTGGGTTTAAATTGGGTTACAATTGAAATTAAAAAGTGGCCATTAGTTAAATACCCGTAAAAATAAAATAAAATAGCTAATAATTATATAAAATGAAATTAATGCCAGGTAAATGAAATTTAAGGTAATTAGATAATATTAAAATATAAAAATGACTAATTATAGAATTAAAATAACATAAAGGCACAATTAGGCCATAGTTGCAAAATTTGTGTAATTATAGCTAAATAGTATCAAATTGGTTAATTGGTGAAATAATTAAATCCTAATAGGATTAAAAATGATGTATTGATTTGGGAAGTATTTTGAAATTATTTATAATACAATTTATGAATAATTATTGAATATAAAATACTAAATAAATAGGGAATAAATTGATAAAAATATGAAAATTTATGGAAAAATACCATTCATTATAAAAAGTGATTTTGAAGGTAATATGCAAGTTTGAAAATAAGTTTGAGGAAAAATTGGGTATCAACAAGTGGTGGGTTCTAGCCTGCTGCACACAAACGTCTCCCACCCTTTTGCTTCGATGTTCAGGGTACTACTCAGAATTTTTGGACCCGCTGTCAACCATGCTGGGGTGGTACCTAGGATTGCCAAGTACTCTGCTAACCACTGACGGGCATACTCCCCTAAAGTTACCTTCTCTAAATACAATGCCTCATCCTCCTCCGGGAAGTCCAGGTAATCATTGATCGTTATTCCGTCAAATATTATTGTCAAATTTCGCACCTTAGTCACTTTAGTGCCCTTTTTTATGTGGGCAACATTGGTGTAGAACTCCTTGACAAAGTGCTCATTGGCCTCCACCACTTGGCATGTGAAATAGACCCAGCCTACTCTCTCTCTGAACTGCCTCAGCACATTGGGATTGTGAGGCAAAAGGTCCTTTGTAATGAATTTTCGCTCCGGTATCAACTCTCTCTCGGGGCTCCATTCTATGAACTTGTGGTAGGCCACTTCACTCACAAACCTGTCTTTCCATGCTTCCGAGTTCCTGGTTCTCTGTACTCCTCCTACTTGGGGATATCCCCCTCCTTCTTCTTCTACTGATCCTCACCGGATAGTGAAGTTGTAGGTGAGGTAGAATAGGCATTGTCACTGCCCGTAGCTGAGCCCTCAGACGACTCAGAAGAATTTTGCACTGACGCTTGGGCATTAGGGGTGCCCGGAGGTGTATCTCTCAATATGTTCCTCTCCGGCCAGTCAGGAACATACTCTGGCACGGAGTCTGCGTCAGATGCCTCCCGGGAGGGCACATGCTCACTTCCTGAATGGGAAGCAGCTCTATCAATAGCTTTTATTGTCTTCCTAGTATCTTTGATAGTTTGCCGGACTTGGGGAGTCAATTTTATCATGCCCTTTCCTCTACCTCGGGAGGACTCTCCTTTTCCTTGTTTTCTACCACCGCCTCGTGATTAAACCATTATCTGCAAGTGGAATTCAGTTGAAGCTCGTTAGTATCACAGTATTAGGTGAAACAGTGCAGAATAAGATTGCAGGCAGTTGAAAATGAAAAGCAGAATTGCAGACTGCGGACCGCACTAAATGAAGTGTGGCCGCAAAGAAGCTACCATGGACCGCACAAAATGCACCGCGGTCCGCACTGAGGTGGGGTTCATACTACCCACTCTCTGATAAAGGCCTTTGCGGACCGCACAAAATGGTATTGTGATACACATTAAGGAATCGCGGACCGTACAAAATCCACCACGGTCGCGGTCCTTAACTTGAAACCTTTCTGAAGTATATTATCGCGGTCCGCACAAAATGGTATTGCGGACCGCGGAGAAGCAACATTGACCGCACAAAATACCATCGCGGACCGCGGTAAGCCAAGAATAGTAATACCAACCTAGGGTTTCAAATTTTCGTCCCAATTTTATCCTAAAATCACATATTATTGATCGCCCAAAGTGTTTAATCAGTGTTTTAGCTAATTAGTCCTAATTTAAACATTATTAAGTAAAACATACACATCGATTGAAGGAACAGGGAAGAAAAAGAAGAAAAACAACTACTTAAAAGAAAATAACAAAGTTAAACAACTAAGAAAAATTAAAATTACCAGAAGTGATATGCAATGTAGATTAATGAGAATTAGCAGTTGAATTCAAGCACGAAGGAGTGATGAACAGTGATTTGTTTCTACTCAGAGTGCAAAAGAGGGAAAAGTTCAAAATGAAGGCCTCAGGCCCTATTTATAGAAAAGAGACCTAGGGCCCACTTCACCTACCCACTGCGGACCGCACAAAATGGCATCGCGGTCCGCGGTACTCAGAATTAAGAGGCACTGGGGAGACATCCACTGCGGACCGCAAGAAATGCAATGCGGCCGTAGTGGTCCACCGCGGACCTCACAAATTGCATTGCGGCCGCGGTGGAAAACTTCAGAGAACCCTCTCTTTTGATCATTCACTGCGGACTGCATTGAAATGTTGCCCCCGCTCTAAGGCCTTTGCGGACGCACCAAATGCAATGCGGCCGCAGTGCAAACTTCAGAGAGGTGCATTTTTTTCCAACTTAGTCCTGCAATGCATCAAACAATCCTATAACATTAACAACCAGTTAGTCCAAAAGCAAATCCTATACTACAAAGAAAATCAAAGGAAAACAAAAAGAAAGACAGATGGGTTGCCTCCTAAGAAGCGCGTGATTTAACGTCGCGGCACGACGCATGTTACCATGTTCAAATGAATTTCATCAAAGCCACCACGTGTCTATCTTCAAATTTTCCAAGATAATGCTTGACCCGGTGCCCATTCACACGAAAAATCTCCTCATTCTTGTTCTTGAGATCAAGAGCACCAAAGGGTGTAACCAACACAACTTCAAACGTGACACTCCACTTGGATTTGAGTTTACCTGGAAAGAGACGAAGTATAGAATTGAAAAGAAGCACCAAGTCTCCCACCTTGAATTCCCGATATTTGGCATATTTGTCATGGAGATACTTCACTTTCTCTTTGTACAAAGAAGATCTAGTATATGCATGGAATCTGAACTCGTCTAGCTCATTAAGGTGATCAACTCTAAGATTTGCAGTTGTATCCCAATCCAAATTCAATTTCTTAAAAGCCCATAGTGACTTATGCTCCAATTCCACCGAAAGATGACAAGCCTTTCCATACACTAACCGGTAAGGAGACATACCGACTGGGGTCTTGAAGGCGGTCCGGTAAGCCCAAAGAGCATCATCAAGCTTCCGGGACCAATCAGTCCGATTAGCATTCACTGTCTTGGCCAACATATTCTTGATTTCACGATTAGACACTTGCACTTGGCCACTTTCTTGAGGATGGTACGTAGTAGACACTTTATGATTGAATCCATACTTCGATAGGAATGAATCAAAGGCCCTATTGCAAAAGTGGGAACCCCCGTCACTGATGATGGCACGGGGTGTCCCGAATCTTGTGAAAATATTCTTCTTTAGAAAACCAACCACACTTTGGGCCTCATTATTGGGAAAAGCCACGACTTCAACCCATTTAGTAACATAGTCCATCTCCACAAGTATGTAGGTGTTTCCACATGAGCTAACAAAGGGCCCCATAAAATCGATTCCCCAAACATCAAAGATATCCACCTCAAGAATTGTAGTGAGAGGGATTTCATCTTTCTTGGATATGCCGCCCATTCTTTGTAATTCATCACACCGCTTGACCAACTCACTAGCATCCTTGTACAAAGTAGGCCAAAATAAACCACAACTTAACACGTTTGAAGCGGTCCTTGCCCCTCCATGATGACCACCATAAGGTGAGGAGTGGCACCCTTGATCTTCTTCGGGCACACAACGCCGGATGACACCATCATTGAATATCTTGAATAAATACGGTTCATGACAATAATAATCCATGATATTCCGTCTAAGCTTCTTCCTTTGGTTAGAAGAGAGCTCAAACGGGACAACACCGGTGAAAATGTAGTTGGCGATGTCCGCGAACCATGGCATTTCTTGCATAGAGACAGAGAGGAGTTTTTCATTCGGGAAGTTATCATCAATCTTAAGCCCATCACTAGGTCGCCCTTGCTCCTCCAAACGAGAGAGATGGTCAGAAATTTGGTTCTCACTCCCTTTCTATCAATGATCTCCAAATCAAACTCTTGAAGTAATAACACCCACCGCATAAGTCTAGCCTTGGAAACCTTTTTCATCATTAGATACCGGAGCGCCTCATGGTCGGTGTGAACTATGACCTTGGCACCCATAAGATAAGGACGGAATTTCTCCATTGCAAAGACTATAGACAACAAATCTTTTTCGGTGACGATGTAGTTCATTTGGGCGGAATTCATTGTCTTGCTTGCATAGTAAATGGGGTGAAAGATCTTTTTCACCCGTTGGCCCAAAACCGCACCCACTGCCACATCACTCGAATCACACATTAGCTCAAAAGGAGAGCTCTAATCCGGCATAGTGATAATTGGCGTGGTGGTTAGCTTGTGCTTCAACAACTCAAATGAACTCATGCAATTCTCATCAAAGTGGAACTTGCCATCTTTCTCTAACAACTTGCAAAGAGGATTCACAACCTTCGAGAAGTCCTTAATGAAACGACGGTAGAACCCCGCATGCTCAAGAAAGCTACGGACTCCCTTCACCGAAGTTGGAGGAGGCAATTTGGAAATGACCTCGATCTTGGACTTGTCTACTTCAATTCCATTCCTTGAGATTTTGTGGGCCAGAACTATCCCCTTTTAGACCATAAAATGACATTTTTCTCAGTTGAACACTAGGTTGGTTTCTTCACAACGTGCAAGGACTTTGTAAGGATTGTTCAAACATTCATCAAAAGAGTCCCCAACCACGCTGAAGTCATCCATGAATACCTCTAGAAAGTCTTCAACCATATCAGTGAAAATTTCCATCATGCACCGCTGAAATGTGGCTGGTGCATTGCACAATCCAAAAGGCATCCTGGAAAAAGCAAATGTCCCATAAGGACAAGTGAAGGTTGTCTTTTCTTGGTCCTCCGGAGCAATCAAGATTTGGTTATAGCCTGAATACCCGTCCAAGAAGCAATAGAAAGCTCTACCCGCAAGTCTGTCAAGCATTTGGTCTAAGAAAGGCAAAGGGAAGTGATCCTTGCGAGTCACCTTGTTCAATTTGTGGTAATCCATGCATATCCGCCAACTTGTGACTTTCCTTGTTGGAATAAGTTCATTCTTGTCATTTTGTACCACGGTCATGCCACCCTTTTTTGGAACACATTGGACCAGAGAATTCCAAGCACTATTCGAGATTGGGTAGACGACCCCTGCATCAAGCCACTTGATTATTTCTTTTTTCATAACTTCTTGCATTGCCTCATTTAGCCTCCGTTGATGTTCTACAGAAGGCTTTTCTCCATCCTCGAGAATGATTTTGTGCATACAAAATGTGGGGCTTATTCCCTGAATATCAGCAAGTGTCCATCCTATGGCCTTCTTCCTCCTTTGTAACACTTTGAGAGTAGAGTCTACCTGCACTTTGGTTAGACAATATGAAAGTATAACAGGTAAAGTGCGAGAAGGACCAAGAAATTCATACCTGAGGTGTGGTGGAAGTGGCTTCAACTCCAATGTAGGTGGCTCTTCAATTGAAGGCTTTGTCAGAGGAGTTTTCCGATTCTCCAAATCCAAGGATAACTTTCTAGGACCATATGAATATGAACTCATGCCTTGTAGAGCATTGATACTCTCGATCAATCCATCCACCATAATATCATCATGGTTCAATAAAGCTGCCTCCACAGGATCTTCAACATTTATCATTCAGCTTGTTTCATCAATAATGACCTCGGTGACAAGGTCCATGAAAGAACATACTTCCGTGCTGTTGGGTTGCTTCATTGACTTGCAAACATGGAACACGATCTTTTCATCGCCCACACGGAAGGTGATCTCACCGGCCTCCACGTCAACTAAGTCCTTCCCTGTTGCAAGGAAGGGCTTTCCCAAGATGATAGGAACTTCATAATCCACCTCACAATCCAAGATAACAAAATCCGAGGGAAAAATGAACTTGTCAACCCCCACCAACACATCATCAATGATTCCTAGAGGCCGCTTCATAGATCGATCCGCCATTTGAAGACGCATGGAAGTACCCTAGGTTGACCAATCCCCAATGTTTTGAAGACCGAATATGGCATCAAGTTTATGCTAGCTCCGAGGTTGTACAATGCCTTAGCGAAATCCGCACTACCAATTGTACAAGGAATGGTAAATGCCCCGGGGTCTTCAAGCTTGGGTGCCATTGATTGCACTATTGCACTCACTTGGTGAGTCATCTTTATAGTTTCGCACTCCATTGATCTTTTCTTTGTGACCAAGTCCTTCATGAACTTGGCATACACAGGCATTTTCTCTAAATCTTTAACCAATGGGACATTGATGGATAAGCTTTTCATCATGTCGATGAATTTCTTGAATTGGTTCTCATTATTTTGCTTTGCCAACCTTTGAGGATACGGAGGAGGAGGCCTAGGCAATGGGGCTTTTGATTTTGACACAACCGGCTCGGGAATGTCAATTACGTGTTCCCTAGACGGGTTCACATCACTTTGAGTTTCCTCCTCATGATCATGAATATCAATCCTCACTTCACTAGTTGTTGTCTCCTCAACTACATGCTCAACCTCAATCTGAACCTCATCATTTGGCAAGTCATCATCATTAACAACCACTCGCTTTTGTTTAGAAGAACTAGCCTCACCACCTCATCCACTTCTAGTGATCACCGCCATGGCGTGACCGGTATTGTTGTTGTTCCCACCCTTGGGGTTCACCACCGTATCACTAGGTAGTGCTCCCTTCGGGCATGTTTTCAAGGCTTGAGAGATTTTTCCCATTTGCACTTCAAGATTTCGAATGGAGGTGTTATGGGAGGCAAGTTGAGCATCCGAATCCGCATTGCGATCCATCATTTGTTTGAACATTTGCTCAATTCTACCCATGTCATTACTTGAGGAGCCTTGGCCTTGTGATTTATAGGGGGGTGGGTTGTTGGGTTGTTGGTACATTGGGGGCCTTTGAAAGCCCGACCCCCGGTTACCGTTTCCACCCCAATTGTTGTTATTATTGTTCCCGCTCTAATTGTTGTTGTTATTGCCTCCCCATTGTTGGTTGTTGTTCCCCCAATTGCTTGAATTGTTGTTATTGTTCCAATTGTGTTGCCTTTGATTGTTCCAATTTTGGTTATGCCTTGATTGTTCCCTTGCCCTTGATAGTTGTTGGCATATATGACATCCTCATCTTGATCATCATAAGAATCCTCTTGACTATACCCACTTGATCCTTGGTCACATTGAACATTGTTGTTTTGCATTTGATTTCCACGAGGTCTTCTCTTTTTCACCAAAAGATTTACCCCCCCCCCATAGCATTCACTTGCTTCGGCCCTTGTAATTGTTGAAGATGCGCCTTAGCAAGTTGATTCATGGTGGTGGTAAGCTCGGCAATTGCTTGCCCATGTTCTTGAAGTTCTTTGTGAAGACCATTAACACCTGGATCACCTTGAGGCACATTTGCTCTACTTTGCCATGCTGACGAAGTGTCATCCATTTCATCTAAGACCTCACATGCCTCATTGTAGGGTAGCTTCATGAAGTTGCCTCCAGCCAATTGATTGACCACACACTGATTGGTGGTATTTATGCCTCTGTAGAAGGTCTACTGTATCATGGCCTCAGTCATGTCATTGTTTGGACACTCCTTTACCATGGTCCTGTAGCGCTCCCAAATATCGTGCAAAGGCTCATTTGGCTCTTTCTTGAAGGCCAATATTTCATCCCTAAGCACCGCCATGTGACTAGGGGAGAAATTTTTTGCAATGAACTTGTCTGCTAGCTCATCCCATGTAAATATGGAGTGGTTAGGGAGTCGCTCAAGCCAATCAAGTCCCTTCCCTTGAAGAGAGAAGGGGAATAACCGAAGCCTCAAGTCATCTTCTGAGACATTCGTCAACTTACTTCCCCAACAGGTATCCACGAAACCCTTCAAATTCTTGTAAGCATTTTGGTGGGCGGCTCCCGTGAAGTAGCCACACTGCTCCAGAAGTGTCAGCATCACATTTGTTATTTGAAAGTTTCCCGCCCCGGATTCTAGGCGGGACAATAGCACTGGCGTACCCCTCATTTGGAAGTACCCGAGGGGAAACTCTGGGAGGTGGAGGCGGGGGAGGGTCTGGAATATCCTCATTAACATTGGCATGTCGGCCCCGTCTTGGAGGTGGTACTTGGTTTAGTTCATCTTCTCCATTGTCATACATCTCCTCCCCCGGAATATATTACCCAAAGGATCCGCCATGAGTACCTGAATCGATTCAACACACACGTTAACAAAATAAGGAAAGAAAAACACACTACACCACTATTCATGTAGATAATCAACACCGTTGTAAGTCCCCAGCAACGGCGCCAAAAAGTGATCGGTGCCCACCTATACCACTAAAAAGTAGCAAGGCAGGGGTCAATGCAGCTTTTACCCGAAGGGTTGGGATCGAATTACACATGGAGTTATGATTGTGGGAGTTGAGTTCCTAAGTGATCTAGTAGCGTGTTGTGTTCTTAATTACACTTCTCATCAAATGGTTTGGTGATTAAACTACTGTTTAGTCTATTTGGAATTATGAACTAGCTAACTAATATCTTTTTGGATATTTTCTCAATAAATAAAGGGACTAGGGTTGTGACTTTCTCCTAGGTGAATACTTGACGGAATCTAAAGCCTAAGGCAAAGACGCTATGTTGGGGATTGTGATATAGCCAATGCACGGAATTACTCACTATATACCTCTCGGTAGCTTGAGTGACTTTGCTCTAATTGACTTCCTCAAGACCAATTGGGTATCAAAATTGTGCAAGCAATATAGGCTCAAGTCGGGTATTACTATTTCTAGGTTTAACCCTTTAATGGGGACTATCAATATCTTAATTACACCCCAATTCCTTGTTGGACTGATTTTTCTAGACTCAAGTTCTCTTTATCAAGAAGAACCCAAGTCAAATAGGCACAAATTAGTGTTTGCAACCATTAATTTAACATGGAAAACACAAATCAGTCCAAATATCAACTACCCATAAACATCTAAGCCTTAAATCAAAAGACCCATCAAATACCCACACTAGGGTTGAGCCACAACCCTAGCTAATGGGTCTAGCTACTCATAATAATGAAAGAAAACAAAGAAATAGATTGAGAATAACCCATAAGATTTAATTACAAGTTAATAATTGAACATTCAATGATAAACCAACTATAAAATTACTCAAAATAGTCTATACATCCGTTCACGAGCTCTCCTCAAAGTTAGAGTACAAAAGCTCACCTAAAAATGGGAAAAGAAAGTATTTATACTAGGCTGAATTTTCTTGACAAAAATACCCCTGCAGGGGTACCGCGGACCGCAAGAAATGGAGTGCGGGCGCGGTGAGGCTTTTTGGCTTCAAACTCTGCTTTTTGAACTTGACTACTGCGAACCGCATAAAATGCACCGCGATTGCGGTGGCTTCTATTGTGGTCCGCAAAAAAAGGACTGTGGACCGCATTGGCATTAATCCTCCAAACTCCCAGCTCTCTGAACCCCATCCTTGCGGACTGCACAAACTCGATTGCAGCCGCGGTGAGGCTACTGCGGTCCGCACAAAATGCTTTTGTGGCCGCAATGCTTGAGTTTACAAAATATGCACCTCTCTCAATCTCCTCACTGCGGACCGCACTAAATGGAATGCGGACGTAGTGGATCTGTTGCACTGTGCTTGGACTTGTACTTGTGCATGTTTCACTCCTTTTTAGCTGATTTTGATTAATTTTCACTTTTTTTACCAAACCCTGCAAACAAGTACAACATGTAAGCCTTTGGGACTATTTTGTATACACTTTTAATCAAAGCTCAAGTAAGAAGAAGTGTAAAATGAACTATAATCCCTAGTTATCAGCGATCGCCATGCAGCTACCTTGTTAACTCCGAGAATCTGCGCCAGAAATAACCAACAACCTCAACCATGACTAGAAAACACCTGGATCTACACACAAGGTGAATGGACTAACGTGAGTATGCCAACTCAGTAAGTAACAACCATAAATAAAGGCTGAGCAGTAGTGACGAGCAGTAAAACACATAAAGTCCACATCATGAAATCTCAGTAAAATACAACATGCTTTCAAATCATTATTTGAGCCAAATCATCTCGTTTAAGATCCAATCTCGTTGAAAAATCATTTAAGGACATTTTTCAACAGTTTACAGAGGCTCAATGCAAAATAGAGTGAAAGTGACGAAAACATAAATAGCCCCTCGGGCAAAACATCACTTATATACAGCCCTTCGGGTAAGCCTCATAGTCACTCATAAACAACCCCTCGGGCATACCTCACAATCACTCGTAACAGCCCCTCGGGCATACCTCACCATCACTCATGCCTCCCAGTCACTCAGCACTCGGCACTCGGTACTCGCACTCAGTAGGTACATGTGCTCACTGGGGGTGTGTACAGACTCTAGAGGGGCTCCTTCAGCCCAAGAGCTATATCAAGCCAAATCATGGCATAAATCACTAGGACCTCGGCCTATAATAAACATGATGCGGCATGCAGCCCGATCCCATATAATATCCTCACAAATCAGGCCATCGGCCTCACTATGTCATAAACCTCTCAAGCCACTCAGGCATTTCAGTAAAAACAGGGAACTCAACCCAAAACAACTTTCATATGCATCAAAACAGAGTAATAAAATTGAGTTATGCGGTAAATAGGTATAATCATGACTAAGTATAGATTTCAAATCGAAAATAGTGAGAGAATAGTAAGAAAAGCCCCTGAGGGTCCAAACAGTACTGGCACAAAGCCCAAACATGGCATTCAACCCAAGTTATAGGAATGTTTTCTAGAACACATAGATATCATATAGTTTCAAACGAAATATGCAACTCTACAATTGCTACGGGACGGACCAAGTCACAATCCCTAACGGTGTACGCCCTTATGCCCGTCACCTAGCGTGTGTGTCACCTCAAAATAGTAAAATGATATGAAATTCGGGGTTTCATACCCTCAGGACTACATTTACAATCGTTACTTACCTCAAACCGGTCAAATCTCTAACCCCCAATGCTCTTGCCTCTCGACTCGGCCTCTAAATTCTCTGAATCTATTCAAAATCAGTATATTATCATCAATATACACTAACGGAATGAATTCCACATGAAAAACTATCAAATTAGACCAAAATCTCGAAATCGGTTCAAACCCGGCTCCCGGGCCCACGTCTTGAAATCTGACAAAAATCACAAAACTAGAAAGCCCATTCACTCACAGGTCCAACCATACCAAATTTATCAAAATCCGACCTCATTTGACCTCTCAAATCCCCAAATCAAACTCTCCAATTCCCAAGACCTAATCCCCTCAATTTCATCCCTAATTACATGATTAAACAACGGGAAATTACCATAAACACGAGTAGTAGGGCTCAAATAACTTACCTGAATGAAAACCCCCTTAATCCCTCTTCAAATCTCTCCCAAAAGCCTAAAATTCGAATAGAAATAGTGAAGAATACACAAAAATTCGCGAAGTGTGCAATATATACCTTCTGCCCAGGTTTCTCCCACTCGCGGTCCTTTACTCACACCTGCGCGACCACACCTTCGGTCCAAGAATCCTGACCTGCGCAAATCACTTATCCGCCCAGACTCTGCACCTGTGTCCAAGCCCACATGCGGGCTCGCAGGTGCGTCCAAGCTTGCGCACCTGCGCTCTACGCTCAAATTCCCAATTTTCGCATCTGCGATCAATCCACAGCACATGCAACCCTCCCACCTGCGTCTCCCCATCCGCAGGTGCGAAGAAATACCAACAACTCAAAAACCAGCAGAAACAACAGTTCCTCAACACCAAAATCAACCCGTTATCCACCCGAAACACACCAGGGGCCCTCGGGACCTCAACCAACAATACCAACGAGTCACGTACCAACATACGAACTAAGTCGAGCCTTAGGAACATCAAAACAACATCAAAAAACAAAATCAGCCTCGGATTCAAGCCTAAGAACTTCTGAACTTCCAATTTCCTCAAACGACGCCGAAACCTACCAAACCTCGTCCTAATAACCTCAAATTTTTCACACACGTCACAAATGATACTACGAACCTACTCCAACTTCCAAAATTCCATTCCGACCCCGATGTCAAGTTTTCCACTGCAAATCGGAAATCACAAAATTTCCAATTTCGCCAATTCAAGTCTAATTCTATCACGGACCTCCAAATTACCTTCCGTACATGCTCCTAAGTCCAAAATCACCTAAAGGATCTACTTATGCCCTCAAATAACCGAGCGAAGTGTAAAATTCTCAAAATGACCGGTCAGGTCTTTACAAATTCGGACGATCCATACAAAATTATGGCGGCAATAAGCAAAGAGTCGTTCCAACTAGAAACAATGGAAGGAGTATTGCTACCGAACAATTGGTACGCCGCTCATCTCAAATACTTCAACTTCTAAAGATAAGACGTCCTCCAAGTCGTACTCTTTTTCCCTCACCCGAGTTTTATCCCAATTGGGTTTTGTCGAGGAGGTTTTTAATGAGGCGACGAGAGCATCTCGAAGTTAAGTATCGGTCATCGCCCAACCTCACAACAATTTCTCCAGGTCGGCCAATGAAGGGACTATATAAAATGGGACTTCTCGAATGTATGTACGAACACATGAAAACAGGTAAACTTCTCCAATGAATGTATAAAGAAAGCGAAATATGCAAGCATATGATGTTCACATATCTCCAACAAGCTTACATATTACGCCAACGCAAGAAACTTACATTCGACCTCGTTCGAATTAATTTTTTAGTCTACATTCTACCTCTCTCGAATCGACTTACATTCGACCTCGTTCAAATTATTTTCTAAGTCTACATTCGACCTCGCTCGAATCGACTTACATTCGACCTCGTTCGAATTAATTTCTAAGTCTACATTCGACCTCGCTCGAATCGAATTACATTTGACCTCGTTTGAATTAATTTCTAAGTCTAGATTTGACCTTGCTCGAATCGACTTACATTCGACCTCGTTCGAATTAATTTCTAAGTCTACATTTGACCCGAATCGAATTACATTCGAACACGTTCGAATTAATTTTTAAGGCTACATTTGACCTCGCTCGAATCGACTTACATACGACCTCGTTCGAATTAATTTCTAAGTCTACATTTGACCTCGCTCGGATCGACTTACATTTGACCTCATTCAAATTAATTTCTAAGTCTATATTCGACTTCGCTCGAATCAACTTACATTCGACCTTGTTCGAATTAATTTCAAAGTCTCATTTGATCTCGCTCGAATCAACTTACATTCGACCTTGTTCGAATTAATTTCTAAGTCTACATTCGACCTCGCTCGAATCGACTTACATTAGACCTCGTTCGAATTAATTTCTAAGTCTACACTCGACCTCGCTCGAATCGACTTACATTCAACCTCGTTCGAATTAATTTCTAAATCTGCATTCGACCTCGCTCGAATCGACTTACATTCGACCTCATTTGAATTAGTTTCTAAGTCTACATTGACCCCGCTCGAATCAACTTACAATCAACCTCGTTCGTATGAATTTCTAAGTCTACGTTTGACCTCGTTCGAATCGACTTATTGTTGATACCCAATTTTTTCCAAAATATTTTTAAAATTGCATATATATCTTCAAAATCATGCATTAATAGCAATTGGTATTTTCCATAATTTTTCTATATTTTTATTAATTTGTCCAGCATTTTATTTCCAATAAATAATTACAAAATTGCATCACAAATGATTTCAAAAACATTTCCTGATTTAATTTACTATTTATGGTCCTATTAAGATCAAATTATTCTATAAATAGAAAAATTGGCACCTTTTGGCTATAATTGCAATAACTTTGCAATTATAGTCCATGCATATAATTTTATACTATTTTCTACCAGAAATTAGTCTTTTATATTTTTAAATACCAAATAATCATTTTTAAATTATTTCCATGCATAGAATTTATTTTGTATAATTAGTAATTATGTTATAAATTATTTTGACTAATTTAATTTGGGTATTTAACAAATGGCCTATTCTTATTTCAATTGTAGCCTAAATTAACCAACCAACCCCTTATTAAACTTGGCCCAATAGACCCAAGCCCAAAACCTAAATCCTACCCGACCCAATCCGCTTAAATGCTAGTCGTTGATCATTTTTTATCAACGGTCCATGTTTAGTATTACCTTAATTAACCTAATGACCTACCCCCTCCCCCCAAACCCCTCATTTTCTCATCCTCTCCTCCGTCACACTTCACCCGTCTCTCCAAAACTCCCTCTGCCCTAACCCTAATCCCCTTCGTTGTTTCTTGCTAGCCGTTAATAATGGTGGATCACCACCGTTCCCAGCCTCAATGGCTCCCCCATGATCGGGATTCTTGCTGTCTTGAGGTCCTCAAGGGACCAGTGGCCATTCCGCTCACCCCATGGCATGTTCTCACCGTCCTCAGGACACCATGGATCGATTGAGTAAGATCGTGCTATTTTCTTGTTAGACCTATGGTTTCTAAGCTGGTCTCTCTCTATCTCTCGATTATTTTTCTCGAAACCCTAATTCCCTCCCTTAAATCTTTAGATCTATAACAGATCTGAGAATATCTGAACTATTTTTTGCTTGTTTTATGAAAACCTTTCGATTTTCAAAGCGTCCCTTCATTTTCTTCGTAACTAGGGTTTCTGAAACTTCTATTCAAAACGATTTTCTCTGATTTTAAGTGTTATTCTATGATTCTTATTATGTTTAAACGATTTTTATTAAGTTCTCCCTTAACCTAACTAGTTATGTTGAAAATCCCTAATTTTTGGCTTTAGTCTTGGATTCTGAGTTCGTCTTTGCTGTTTGTCCATTCGATTTTTGTTGTGTGTATGATTCTCATGAACACTGTTTCGTTTAATTAGAGTTTCTGTAATTTTTACCGTATTGTGCCTATTAGGGTTTCAGACTTGATTCGTTCTGTCTATACTCTGTTTATTTTGTTTATTCATAGGAAATTATACTATTTCTCTTAATCAGTACTATTTTTCGATTATTGAATCCTTGATTTACTGTGTTGATACTCTTTACTGATTTTCG
This sequence comes from Nicotiana undulata, assembly GCA_005239495.1. Taxonomy (NCBI): domain Eukaryota; kingdom Viridiplantae; phylum Streptophyta; class Magnoliopsida; order Solanales; family Solanaceae; genus Nicotiana; species Nicotiana undulata. The sequence goes on along the minus strand of ML299701.1, from coordinate 145,353 downwards.
GCTACTTTTACAACCTTTAAATTATTTTTACCCTATTATGTGATTGACTGCATTATTAATTGATTCTTACTGCTATTTCCTTAATTAGAGCTTTATGTATCTACCCCTAATTACTTATTTTGTACCTATGTCTTTTTTGAATTCTTTCCTTATTTGTTAGCTGCTCTCTACCGTTTGAAATGACTCCCTTAATTAAGGGAAGACTTGGACTGATTTTACTTTAATTGATTTTAAGTTCTTCAATTACTAATAAATTGATTCTTGCCTTATTTACCTAGCTTTCAAACTATTATATATACTCTCTTCTCTTTTCATTACACAGATGAACACATTAGTTCACAAACTCTCCCACACTTAAAGATTTTCTGCTTTTCTTGTTACTTGCTTCTATTACTGAAACTAGCCGGCTGTAAGCCAGGTCTAGTTATTGCACTCTACTGCTCTTCGCTTTGTGTCTACTCTCCTTAACTGGTATGTTCTGATTTAAATCCAAATTCCAAACACTATGTGTTTTCCTGCTGCTTTAGTTTACTAGTTACGATTCTATTCTTGTCTATTATTTGATTTTTCAATATGTAATTAACCTGTTTAAATCACTGTTAGTTCTGTCCTAATTCACTTAGGATCAGCATGTTTATGAACCTGTTTATTCCCTTTGTAGTATGTCTCAACCTAACTCTACTCCGCTTATGTGTGTTTGTTTACCTAGTTTCTGGTATGCACCTGTTTTTGTAAAGCAATTTATTACCCTAAGTTGTTTTGATTCTATTCTTAACTCTGCTCAATTGTGTTTAGTACTTCTATGTCCTTTACTGTTTGTTTTGAAATTATTATCCCATACTATGTTTGTGTTATTAGTTATCTCTTAATCATATAAACCCCCCTAAGTACTTCTGATTCTACGTTGGTCTAGTACAACTATGTTCTAATTAGCACTTCTGAAATACATGCCATGCGGTTTGCACTGTTAGCTACTCCTTAATCGCAAAAGACTTTTGTGCTCATGTTTATTATGTGTGTTGTATCTGTCCCAAATTCCAAATTATCCTTGTGTGAAGGACTGTTGTTTGAGTGTTGTTGAACCTGTTTGCTCTGTAGTTGATCTATTGTTTGTTTGATTACATTGTTCCTTGTTCAAACCATTTTACTACTAAACAACTCCTATATTTTCTTTACGTAACTGAGTCATTTTTCAATACTGTTTTCATACCAAAATCTTTCAAAACTATGTCAAGCACTCTCACTCTACTCTTAAGTTCTTAGGTTTTGCCCCTCCAGTGTGTGACTGCCTTGGGATCTCTGTGAGATCCCTCTGAACTCTGACACACTGGGGTTGGCCTTTCCACACTGCACTTACTCAGTTCTTATTATGAAACTCTGGGTGTGAGCACTGCCCGGGATCCTTGAGGTCCTTAGGGAACTCTGGCACATCCGGACATGAGAATGGCTATGAAACTTTGGGAATTTGAGGTTATGGAAGGTTTGGTATCTTCGGGGTACATTTGGGTCTGTTTCAGGCTCCCTATAGTTTAACTTATTCCTTTTTTTATCTATGATATTGGTTTGTAATAATTGTAAACAGATGTTGGGGATGGCTAGTGAAATGGGGAGGGTAGTTATATAATTCTATCAATGTCATTGGGTAGAAAGCATGTTTTAGGCTTTACATTATTTATATATGCATTAGAATCCATGTTTTAGGACTAATATATTCATCCAAATCATGCCAAACATGCACTAGATATCATGTTCCTAGGATTTCATGTCTACTGTTTCAGCATCTCATTTGTCACTAATCCATGCTTCATGTTTATCACTTAGAAATCCTGCTCCTAGGACAATAAACAACATTAACATAAAAACGGTTACTCTTGTGCATCCAGAAATCATGTTCTGTAACTCTTGTGTGCATTTAGAAATCATGCCTTAGGGATTTTGTGCCTTTTGAGATTATGTCTTAACAATTCTACCATTTGTATGTGCATATTAGATACCATGCTCTAGGATTCTGTTTGTATTTGTTTAAGACGCCTAGTTTAACTACTGGTTCATGAAAAGGTATAAAACAGCCCCACGCATAATTGTCATGTCTACTTTTAATAAAATTGGTATCAATCTCTGCATTCTCAGATTCGTATCACCTGGAACAACATGCTTTAGGTAAAACAGTTTTTGAACTGTCTAATAATTCTGGCAACTGTTATTAGGCACAGTACCATGCCTAGGCAAGCCCTAGGTAATCAATCTCTATAAAACTGGAAAAATATTTTATTGTGTTTGCTGCTTAAAGACTCGCAGGTTTAAAATAAGTAGGCAAATTGATTAGGCCCCTGCTGATGAGTTTATGAAACAAAGTTGCATATTTCTGTGCATTGATATTCACTTAGATATCCTATTTAGGATCCTTTCTAATAAAACTGCCTATTGATTGTGTTTAAGACGTGTTGCTTATGTGCATTACACGTGGAGGTAAATCTGAGCCTCTTAACTGCTTTCCTGCACTTATCTATTAGTCCTATTTGTTCTTGCTTGTCGCCTAGAATTTTATCCTTTTAAAACCTTAGGGGGTTTGTCTAGAACTGCCTATATCTAGAGGTCCTAAATTCCTCCAGGACCACAAGGAAGGGACGGGTAACAACACGATTAGAGTTCGTCAAATAAAACTCGCTTGATAACCGCTAAAGGGGTGGGATAAAGGGTAGAAAGGATATGATGACCGGTGCGCTAATGCCACGTGTATCCCTTCACTGAAGAGTGATTACCGGGCATAGCATTGATGTGATCCTATAGGATAAATAACTTAGGACTCCCATATCCTATACGTATGTGTGCTTAGACTGTAAATCTTTCAAACCTTTATTTACTTATGTGTGCTTAGACTGTGAATCTTTCAAAACCTTATTTGTTTACATATGTGTGTTAAGACTGCTTATTTGCTACTTGTTTAATTCACAAGGTTCGTTTGGCTGGGAACCACGGTTGTGGACTTTGAGGGGTGCCTAACACCTTCCCCTTGAAGTAATTTCAAGCTCTTACCCAATTTGTGGTTATACAATTAGTGACCCTTAATAAGTTCCCTAACGCACCTTAATTCGTTAGGTGGCGACTCTTCAAATCCTTCACATACCTTGTCCCAAAAGGAAATGAGTTTCCCCATAATGTCAAAAACCCTCACTGGTCCGAACAGAGAGGAAAAAGGGGGCGCGACACTTACATTCGACCTTATTCGAATTAATTTCTAAGTCTACATTCAACCTCGGTCGAATCGACTTAGATTCGACCTCGTTAAGATTAATTTCTAAGTCTGCATTCGATCTCGATCGGATCGACTTACATTCGAGCTCGTTCAAATTAATTTCTAAGTCTACATTCGACCTCATGCAAATCGACTTACATTCTACCTCGTTCAAATTAATTTCTAAGTCTACATTTGACCTCGCTTGAATCTACTTACATTCGACCTCTTTCAAATTAAATTATAAGTCTACATTCTACCTCGCCCGAATAGACATACATTCGACCTCGTTCGAATTAATTTCTAAGTTTGCATTCGACCTCGCTCGAATCGACATACATTCGACCTCGTTCGAATTGATTTCTAAATCCACATTCGACCTCACTTGAATCAACTTACATTCGACCTCACTCGAATTAATTGCTAAGTCTACATTCGACCTTGCTCGAACCGACTTATATTCGACCTCGTTCGAATTAATTTCTAATTCTACATTTGATCTTGCTCGGATCGACTTACAGTCGACCTTGTTCGAATTAATTTCTAAGTCTACATTCGACCTCGCTCGAATCGACTTACATTCGACCTTGTTCGAATTAATTTCTAAGTCTACATTCGACCTCGCTCGAATCGACTTACATTCGACCTTGTTCGAATTAATTTCTAAGTCTACATTCGACCTCGCTCGAATCGAGTTACATTCACCTCGTTCGAATTAATTTTTATGTCTATATTCGACCTCGCTTGAATCGACTTACATTCAACCTTGTTCGAATTAATTTCTAAATCCACATTCGACCTCGCTTGAATCGACTTACATTCGACGTCATTCGATTAATTTCAAGTCTACGTTTGACCTCGCTCGAATTGACTTACATTCGACCTCGTTCGAATTAATTTCAAGTCTACATTTGACCTCGCTCGAATCGACTTACATTCAACCTCGTTCGCATTAATTTCAAAGTCTACATTTGACCTCACTCAAATCAACTTACATTCGACATTATTCGAATAAATTTATAAGTCTACATTCGACCTCGCTCGAATCGACTTACATTAGACCTCGTTCAAATTAATTTCAAAGTCTGCATTCGATCTCAATTGGATCGACTTACATTCGACCTCGTTCAAATTAATTTCTAAGTCTACATTCAACCTCTCTCGAATCGACTTACATTCGACCTCGTTCGAATTAATTTCTATGTCTACATTCGACCTCACTCGAACCGACTTACATTCGACCTCGCTCGAATTAATTTCTAAGTCTACATTCAACCTCGCTCGAATCGACTTACATTTGACCTCGTTCGAATTAATTTCTAAGTCTAAATTATACCTCGCTCGAATCGACTTACATTCGAACCCGTTCGAATTAATTTCTAAGTCTACATTCGACCTCGCTCGAATCGACATACATTCGACCTTGTTCGAATTAATTTCTAAGCCTACATTCGACCTCGCTCGATTAGACATACATTCGACCTCGTTCGAATTAATTTCTAAATCTACATTCGACCTCACTCGAATCGACTTACATTCGAACTCGTTCAAATTAATTTCTAAGTCTACATTCGATCTCGCTCGAATCGACTTACATTCGACCTTGTTCGAATTAATTTCTAAGTCTACATTCGACCTCGTTCGAATTAATTTCTAAGTCTACATTCGACCTTGCTTGATTCGACTTACATTCGACCTCGTTCGAATCAATTTCTAAATCAACATTCGACCTCGCTCGAATTGACTTACATTCGACCTCGTTCGGATAAATTTCTAAGTCTACATTTGACCTCGCTCGAATCGTCTTACATTCAACCTCGTTCGTATTAATTTCTAAGTCTACATTCGACCTCGCTCGAATCGACTTACATTCGACCTTATTCGAATTAATTTCTAAGTCTGCATTCAACCTCGCTCGAATCGACTTACATTCGACCTCGTTCAAATTAATTTCTAAGTCTGCATTCTATCTCAATCAGATCGACTTACATTCGACCTCGTTCAAATTAATTTCTAAGTCTACATTGACCTCGCTCGAATCGACTTACATTCGACCTCGTTTGAATTAATTTCTAAGTCTACATTCGACCTCGCTCGAATCGAATTACATTCGACCTCGTTCGAATTAATTTCTAAGTCTACATTTGATCTCGCTTGAATCGACTTACATTTGACCTTGTTCAAATTAATTTCTAAGTGTACATTCGACCTCGCTCGAATCGACATACATTCGACCTCATTCGAATTAATTTCTTAATCTACATTCGACCTCGCTCGAATCGACTTACATTCGACCTCGTTCGAATTAATTTCTACCTCTACATTCGACCTCGCTCAAATTGACTTACATTCGACCTCGCTCAAATTGACTTACATTCGACCTCGTTCGAATTAATTTCTAAGTCTACATTCGACCTTGTTCAAATAAATTTCCAAATTTACATCCGACCTTGCTTGAATCGACCCACGTTCGACCTCGTTCGAATTAATTTAAAGCCAATATTCGACTTCGCTCAGATCGACTCACATTTGACCTCATTCTAATTAATTTAACGTCAATATTCGACCTCGCTCGAACTGACGCGCATTCGACCTCATTGGCATCAACTTATAAGTCGACGCTCGATTTTGCTTGAATCAACTTATGATTAAACCTTGTTCGAATAAAATTACAAGTCAACATTCAACCTCGAACTACCTCAACTCACAGTTGACCTAAGTGAAAACGCAATTAAGGCAATCAAATGAGAAAAACATTCAAAGGAAAAATAAGAAGTTCAAGAACAGACAACAAAGGTATTATCCTTACAAAAAGTCATCTTACAAGGGCCAAACAAGTTCCCGCAAAACAAAACAAAAAAAAAAGAACCAAAATAAAAGGACAAGCATACTACTCAACCGCAGCTCCCCCATCGCCATCGCCATCGGTGCCCTCGTCCATGGAGTATTCCTCATCATACCAAGCACCTTGCTCGAGCACATCCAAGTCATCATCATCATCATCCATCCAGGACATGTCGGGGTCATAGCCGCAAGTGTCACGAGCTGCATGTGCCTTAACACAAGCATCCTCGAACTCCGCCTCATAAGCTTTTCCTGCCATCATCAAACCCCTATATATATATCAAGATGAGCCTAGGCATGAACCCACTTCTCGTACAAATCTTGTGGGATATTGGGATAAGTGGAGGCATGGGAGGTAGACGGCTAAGCCTGTTGTTGTGCCTTCTCAGCTTTAAGGATTGCAATTTGCTCGTTCAGATTCGAGACCTATACTTCTAGACCATTGATCCGCTTTTCGAGCCTCGCCTCTTTAAGTGCAGATGTCCTTGCTTCACTAGCATGCTCAGATCTGAAGACGTGGATGGTACTTGGTAGTGCCGCCGCCTCTGCCACAACAGTCGTTCTGGCTTTCTCAACTCTCTCCAACTCTGCAGCTTTGGAAGCCAACTCGTCTCTCAAGACGTTGGCTTTAGCTTCACTTCGCTCGAGCTCAGCCCGTAAGTATGCCACTCGATCCTGGAGGTCGAAACACTCGGCAATGACCCCCTTGATCACCTCAAGCTCATCATCTTTGGCCCTCAAAGTCCCCTCGAGCTAGTCGCACCTGCCAATGGCTCTCACAAGCTCATCACCCTTCTCCTTCAACTCCTCATCCTTCTGTTTCAACTCATCCTGGAGAGTTTGGAATTGACTGTCCTCACCAAGTATGTTGACCAGCGTTCGGTGCTTGGTATGGTACTCTTTGTATTTAGACTCCATCCTCTTATAGATATTCGCCCTCTTCACCTCCTGATGGTTGCTCTCAATATCCATAATGAGAGTCTGATAAGAAAACGAAGAGAGGCCAGCAAAGACAAATAACGTAAAGGAAAGAAGAAATTAAAATGCTAAAAGAGATAACTTACTCGAAGGGCCATCCCGGAAATGCCTAGTGACAGGTCCGCGTTCTTCAGCGTTTGCAAGGTCCTATTCCCGGAGTCCGTGCATAGGGGGGCCAAAGTTGGAACCACACGCTCCGAGTTGACCAACAGATTGAAATCCACAGGGATAACAATGTTTCGAGTAGACCCTTCGGTCCTCACTTCTACACGAGTAAACCTCTCTTCGAAGGTCCGCACTTCTTCGGGGTCGATATCAGAACCGTACCAATCATCTTCTACAAATATTGACTTTCCCCTCCCACCAGAGGACGATGATTTGACCTCAACGGTACTCTGGCCGTCCTCTTTCCGTGGAAGCCTCCGTTGCCTCCAACGCCCTCTCCTCCACAGCAACCTCTGGCGCGGGAGCGGCCCTAATAACCGAAGGATGCGCCAACTTTACATCCAAAATGATCAGCCCCTCAGGCACGACGGCAAGCGTAGTAACTCCGCCAATCTCTACCCTCCGTCTCTTCAATGGCGCCGCCTCCTCCTTACCGGGAGAAGACTCATCTATTTAGTGCAGCACCAGGTAGCCCGGGGTCTCTACTGATGGAACAACCGTCTGTGGGCCAGATTCTCCTAACGCTGGAGTCTGAGGAGAAGTATTCCGCATGGACTCAACCAACACAAACTGCATCCCAACCGAGGCGACAACCTGGCGCAAGGCAGGAACGGGAATCTTCGCCTTCTTAGAAGTCGTCCGACCAAGCACCAATAAAAGAACCATAAGTAAAAAAGGGAAACAGACTATAACGAAGTCAAATTATCTAGAAGACGATATTACCGGTCGAGGGCTTGGGCCCGAACCTCTTGTTGAAGGACGCCCATTCGCAGATCCCCACGGTGTGGGGCAGAACTCGATCTACCCGCCACCACGTGCTCAGTTTTGACGAAGAAGCAGTTGACCCAAAATCGGCGGTTCATCTTGTCGTCCATCCCTTCCACCAGCCTTTTGGTTCCGCGGTGGCAGAGATGAATCATTGTGCCCCTATAAAAGCTTGGCGCGAAGAGATGCAGTAAGTGATGGATAGAAACTCCACAGTCCGCCAACTCTGCAAACTTCATCAACATGAGGTAGACTTTATAAAGATAGAGGGACATATGAGCTGGACAGACGCCGTAGTAGCGGCAGAACTCTTTCGCCAACGGAGGAAGAGGAAGAGAATAGCCCACTTGAAACGGGTAGGCATAAAACGCGCAGTACCCTGGCCGGTGAATTTGAATCACGCCGTCCCTGGCTGGAACCAGGTCAACATGAGTAGGAATGCAATATTTGGCCCTAAGGGCGGCTAGATGTTTCGCCTCCATCTCAGACCTCGCGGGTTCGGGGTCATGAGAAGGTTTTTTCAAGAAATCGGACCGAGAAGTTGGGTTACGAGGGACGACCTCCTCCACAGTGGGGAAGCTTTCGTCCTCCATAACCATGGATTCTCCTCCACCTTAAGGCATGGACATCGATAATGAAGTAGGTTCAGAGACCGTCTCAGTGTTAAAAGACACATTAGTCATCTTTCATTTTATGTTTAAATGGTGGAGCCGGAAATGAAGAAAAGGTGGTGATGACAGAAGTCGCATGAGGTAAGAACACAAGAAGAAGGTGAAGAAGCAAAGTGCAGGGTTGAAGAGTTCTGAATAATGCAAAAGTTTCTTTGAGAAGCTTTCCCATCCTTATTTATAGATATCCAGGGCGTTCGAATCGATGCGAACAACCGCCTATGGCCATAGAATCGAAACGATAGGGGCTCGGGGAACGAGGCAATGCATCGGGAAGATACACAATGATGACGCATGCGGTCGTGATGTCACCTTGCACCAGTTCCAGTGACCACAACTCTCAGGATGACACGTCATCATCTCGGCAGTGAACACCTCTACTCGACCACCACGCCCGAATTTTTCCGAAGTCGCCATTGATAAAGTCCGCTCATTGAGGTCGACCAGAAGGCGGCCTCGATAAGCGGAGGGACTAACTGTATGGATTGAAATTCGGCTTAGGAAATTCGGCGTGGGAAGACTGCCAAGTGAGGAAATTGCGGTTCAACCTAGGCGGTTAGGCCGAGGTCGGCCATGGTCCAACAATGAGCAATCGCCGAGCAAGCCGATAAAGCGAAGTCGAGCAGTGAAGAATAGGAATAACGGCTAGTATAGTCTTGGAACTACCAAAAGGAATATTCTATTGAATATTCTCTCTGTTGTACCTTTTATGGTTTTTTGGGAATATCTCATATAAATAGTAAAAGATATGAGGGAAAAGGCATGTAATATTCACTCTGATAAGAATTATTGTAAGAAGTTGACTCTTGGGAGATAATACAAAAGCTTAACTTTCCACAGTGATTGATTTTGTTGTTTATTCTGCCTTTCTACTCACACGATCCGAGAAAGCTTTGTCCATTTTTATATCTATTTGTCACACGTTGTTGTCAGAAGGAAGAATCATCCACATCATTCAATATTTGGGTGAATCGTTCTTCTTATTTATATTTATTACCATTTTTCATATTTATTGCTCATTATTGTCTCTTCATTTATTCAAAAAAACTTCATTTAATAATCTGATAATTGGTTCTATGCATTAGTGGACATTACTATTTAAACACGTGACTAGATCTATGATTTATTGTGCTTTACTAGGATTTGCCCTTCACCTCATTTATATTTTAATTAGTTTAGTAAAAAGTATTATACTTTTTGGTCAAACAGTGTCAATTCTTGCTATTGGGTGAAAAAAGAAAGAGTTAAAAAAATAAAGTGATGATAAAATCTGCAAAAGCTCATAGCCTTTGCATGTCGCAACTCTAGTTTGCTCGGATGGAGAGTGGTCTGGTGATTCAGAAACAAAGAGAGAATTTGACTTTCCAATTCCAGAGAAATTAAATTTGGATAAGTTTGGCCCTTTGAGTTTGTACATGAAGATATTCACGTAGTGTTTGGAGTTGGTTTTAATTTAATTTTGGAAAAGAAATGGGTTACGTTCGTGTTTAAGCAGCACTTTTGGATTGTATTAGTCTTTTCTAAAAGCTTGATTTATATTTGGTGTCACAGCCCAAGTTGTTATGCCTCATGGATTTGTCTTTTGAATTATGCCATCGTTGTGCCAAAACACGCATTGAATGTAAAACTTATGCTATGCTTTATAAAAAAAATTACTTTTGTGTTTCCACTCTGAATATGCGATTCGCCTAAAATGTCATAGATTAAAAAATTAATTATTATTAATCCCTATTATCTATTAAAATTGATTGAAAAATGAATTTTTTAAAAATAGGTCAAATAATAAGATTCAGATCATCCACTTAAAAGAATAGATATATAATGGATAACCAAGTTTAACTTTTATATTATCATAGACTAAATTGGGTCGTTAAATTTGGGAGACTAAAAACTCTCCTAAAATTGATCACGTTTTAGAAACTATGGATAATATATGGGTATTTATATTATCTACCGATTAATCTATTTTATATCTGAATTAAATATGGGCTAATCAAATATTATATTCGTTTTAATTAATTTAGGACCCACACATATTCGACATGACCAACCTTTTTGTCAGCCTTAGTCATGAGTCATCGAAGTAAAAGTCGCACGGGCTAGCTAATTTTCGGACTGACCATTCTAAAATAATCAACGTTTGCCTAGTCATTGAAAAATAATAATATTTTGCTATAACAGAGATCGGTCCAGCATAATATATTGGAGTTTGGTGCACCTGTGTATGAACTTCCAGCATATTACGCTGGAACTCCAACACGTGGAAAGTTCCAGCATAATATATTGGAGATTCGAGCACTTGTGTGTAAACTTCCAGCATATTATACTGGACCAATATACTTTGCTGGAACTCCAGTATACTTATGCTGGAACTCCAATATATTATACTGGAATTCCAGTATATTATGCTGGAGTATTTTTCGATTTTTGAATAGGGATTTCGTTCAAATTTATCTGTACATAAAAATAATTAAATTTTAATTACGTTTGAAACTATTTTTGAATGATCACTTATAAATCTGACTATTTTTAAATTTCTCGGAACTTCTCCCAGGGTCGAAATATCTCTAAAAAATATAACGGGCCCAAAAGGATAAGAATTGATGTTGCATTATATTATGTGACGTGACAACATAGTGGACATACCATAATGGATAGAAGATATTTTGGTTTCTTTATAGTATTTTGTTATCATCAATAAGCTATTGTCACCTTGCATGCATATCTATGGGCGGCTAATGTTATTCCAGGCACTATTAACACTTAATTACTTTACTAGTACTATAAAGAAACCATATGCCGAAGTCCCTGGTTTAACACATAATCTAAATTCTAAACCAATAATAAATCAAAATAATGTTTTTGTTTTGTTAGAGATAAGATTAGCAACTTAAGGCAGGCCCCACCATAAACCTACGACTGTGTCATTCTAGTTTTTTCCATAAATAGACTTGAGTTTTTCAGTAGGTTACACATACAACTTGAGTAAAGAGTTCATTACCTTAATTTAATTTAAGAAATAAGCAACAGACATGGGTTCTCTTATGGCAGGTTGGGATTCTCCTGTTTCTGATCCCCAAGCTAGTAAGTTCCTTTATTTCTTTAACTGACAAATTAGCCCCTTTTTTATTTCCTTTTTTTTTGCTTTATAAATGTTACTATATGTTTATTATGATTAGAGACGAATTCAGAATTTAAATATAATGAATTTAATTTTTAATTTTTTTAATATTAAACTTATTGTAGTTAAAATTTTAGGTTCAAATTTAATCGTTGAGATTTTAATAGATTTTTACGTATAAATTGATATGCCATGTGTCAGTTAAGCACGACGATACTGAAAGACTACATGACTAATCCGCCCCTAAATATGATGATATGAGTTCAGCTTAAAGAAAAAAGTTACGATTCTTATAACTAATTTTCAACTTGTTTGGTACTGAGTCGTAGTTATTGATTATTTTCTTTGTTGGATTCTTCAAGTGAAATATCAAAAAAATAAGTCATTAACAAAGGAAGAGATCGAAGCATATTGGAGATCCAAGAAACAGATAGAAGAAGAGCATCAGAGATATATTTCTATGCTATCCCCTCAAAGCCAGAAAAAGGTATATAGTAATTAATATGATATTCACTTTAATTACCAAAACATAGTACTATAATCTTTTTAGACAATTGATATTTATTTTTGGCTATTTTACTTGGAGACAGGAAAATATTGTATTTGAGGAGGCAGCTAAAATGGAGCACGAAAGATCAAACTCAGGGGAGTTTTCTGATCTGGAAAGTGAGGATAGCTTGGATAAACTAATCAAGAAAAATGGATGGTAATTAACTTTTTCTCGATCTTTATCAGTGATCAAAAGATCACAATTTAAACAGTAATATTGCATGTTTAGATCTAAATAACTTTTTTAGCTTCTTCTTTTAATTACGTAGAAAAAAGAGATATAAGTAAGTTCTATATTAAGTGACAAATAGAAATTTTTACATCATCGGATCTCATAGAATACATGTGTAGATATATACAAACATGGATAACCTTAAAATAATTTTAAAAAAATAAACTTTTATATCTGGTCAAAAGATAGCTTAGTGTAAAAAATAATTGATTATTTCTATGTATTCGACCGTTGGTACTGATATATTATTTCTCTTTGTTTGAGTCAAAAGTCTATCGAAAACAGCTTTTTTATCTCGTGAGGTATGGGTAAGATCTGTGTACACGGTATAATTTACACTCTCTAAACTCCACTTGTAAAATTTTATCGAGAGATAGTTATTATTGTTGTTGTATATAACTGAAATTGAATGGAGATAATAATTCTAAATAATCACAAGTTAAAAGTACTTTTGTACTCATTTTAATTACATTAAAAAAAATGTACATGATGTGTTTAACTTCTATTCATTGACTGGGCTAAATTATATAATTATGTCATCTAATTATATATAAGTAGATCTGTAAAATAAACGTTAGTAATTAATAATCTAATAAAAATAATAAATTATTATAAAAAAATTACAATCCTCGTCAATTGGCCTAACATCCCAATTGAAATTGGCCCAGATTTGAAGCTCTTACCCTATTTAGCTCATGTTGTATGTGATTTGAAAGAAAATTTTCAGCCTTTAACCCATTATTAAAGACACTTTTAGGGTTTTTATTATTTTCTTCTTTCTTCATTCCCAGCACACCAAATTATCTCTCACTGACTCTCGCTTCTTTCTTTCTAACCCACATAGATCCCTCATCCTCTCTTAAACTAACCCCCACTATTCTCCCTCCCCTACCCCTACACAGTTCTGTTATCAATGACTCGAAGAAGGCTCGGGCTCCTAATCCGTCGTCCATGGTGGCAAGCAGAAGAATATTAAAAAAAATTTAAGGAAAAATAAAAATACACACAGATCTGAAAATAAATAGCTCTCAAACTTGATTTGCACCAAAAATTGATCATTAATTTTGGAAGATTTTAAAATTTGAAGTTTTGGTCATTATTATTATTATGACCTTGAAGTTTCGAATCTAAAATTGGGTGTATCTTATCTGTGTGTTGAATTCCGAATTGATGGCGCAAAATTGTTAACCTATTGACGAGTTGAATCATCCAATATCTTCTACTACAACTCGAGGCTTGGATAAAAAATCATAACTATGTAGCAGTTTGTATCAACACTGTATAATAGTGTATATGGATATATAAACACCTCTTATACACTATTATACATGTTTATACAAGTTAATACATTATTTACAGCAAGTGTAGTGTTGGACATTCTATGTTTTCTAGTGAAAATATTGTATAAGTGGTGTTTATATACACTTATACAGTATTGTATAATTGTGTATAAATGTGTGTATTTGTGTATAATGTTGTATAATTATATATTTTTTCAGTTTATAAGGATGTATATACATTGTCAGTGTGTAAGAGGCCTCTACAAAAGTTTGACACTTCCTTCTCTTCTTCTTTTTCGTGTATGTGCTGTATGAAAAAGATTTTGTACGCGTTGGAGGGATTCTATAATTCATTTACCAAGTTTTTATTTTTCTATTATCCTGTTGGATTGCTTCAGCAAATGCACATAAAAGTGTTTGAATTTCTTACCTTTAGATAATATGTATTATTCAAGATTCTTGAGTTGCATTATGGCTGATTTGTATTTTTTTTTTATCAAATGCTTAATAATCAAAGGAAATCAAGAGAATGAAAATAATTGATTATATAAAGAGGAAGTAATAACTGTAGTTGATTGTGTGAAATAAGCTGTCTTTCAGGAATTAGCCTATTATTTTTGGGTTATAGATTTGTAAAATGGTACTAGGCTATTATGTTACAAATTAGGTATGTGAGCTGTGTTTATGTGAAATTATCCCAATTATTATTAATTAAAACATTATTGATATGGCACGAATTTTCACTTTATTATAACTTAAACCCTTAAAATTGCAGGTGGATAAGTAGCAACTGGGCACATTTGAATGAGCCACCAGTAAGGGCACCAGAAGGTGCAGCTTACAAATACGTGTCACAGTTCCACGTTGCCAACATGGATACTGGATCTAACACTAAACCGGCCCAAACCGGAATCAATGCTTGATCCTTTTTTCTTCTTTAATTTTGCTAATAGCTTTTGAAAGTTTGTGGCTATGTATATATAGTTATCTCGAGTTCGTTTTAAGGTGTTGGAACTTGTAATTTTGAAACATGCTCTACTATTTTCGTGTCGTTGTAACATATTTTCTCGTGCTATATCAAGTGCATTATTTAAACTCAAGCAAATAATACTAGAGCAATTTTAGTAAAAATATACATAAAATACTTAGTTAGGTGAAGAGATCATGAGTTGTAAATCCGCCCTGGTTGCTTCTTCTTCCATTGAACCGAGGGTCTATAAAAAACGACATCTCTAGTTTCATAAGATAATGATAATATCTCTATATACATTATTCTTTTCGAACCCTACTCGTAAAATTACACTGAATTTTGATATTGTTGTAACATTTTGTCCTTTGATATTGCTAATCTCGAGCCACTCATATTCAACAAAAAGAAAAGGTCGAGATCATGGTTTAATTTAGTGGAGTTTCTAAATAATGGTACTCTAGATGTGATTATCAAATTCACGTATTTTCATTTCATTTCTGGCAACATCACTCTGTGTCATCACCACAATTCAAGTACTTTACAAATGATAGCCATAACTTTTATTGAATGCTTAATTCATCCATTTTAACTTTCTAAGTTTCCCTCTACTATTTGTTTATACATATACCAAATTAGCAATTCCATATATGACATTTTACCTGACCAACTCTCCTTTCAAACAACTATAGTTTTCCCTTACCTATAAAGAGAGAACCAGAACCAAATAATTTTGGGGGTTCTTGCATATCCATTATGTTTGTCTAGGGGTGTACATAAATCGGGTTGGTTCAGTTTTCATCAAAACCAAACCAAACTAATTATATCGGTTTAGATTGGTTCGATTTTGTCGGGCTTTTCGGGGTTTTTTTTTTTGTTATATGAATATTATTCCAATCTTACTTTGTTAAAGTTATAAATAAAGTTTTGATAGGTGAATATATGTTTAGTAATATTTAAAAAATTGACAAACATATGACCTATTAAAATATTCTAATGGGAGAATTTTTTTAGTAATACATTATAGTTATTTTCTTAGTCGTCTAACAATAATTTTTGTTAATGTACGCTTTTTAGGTTAACACGTGAGAGGATCCCAAATATTTCAATATTCTTAAAGAAAATTCAATATAAAGTCTTAAAAATATATATATAAATTATATATTTATATGTCGATTTGGTTCGGATTTTTTTTACTCAATACCAAACCAAGTCAAACCAAACCTAATCGGGTTTTTAAATCGATTTGGTTTGGTTTTTCAGTTTGGTGTTGTTTTTCGGTTCGGTTTGAACACTCCTACGTTTGTCCTTCATTTTTACTTGCTTAAAATTACATTTTGTGAGACCGTTAGTTGGAACAATCTGAGGTCATTTTGGTGATTACAACTCTCTATAGCTCAGTACATAAAATGATGTAGCCTCACTATGCTTGGCCACAACCAAATTATAGAGAAAACTCTTAATTTCAACTTTTACCTTTGATCATCAAATGGATGAGAAAAGCAAAATTCTAATCATTGGAGCAACTGGGTATATTGGAAAATATTTAGTTGAAGCAACTGCAAAAGCTGGACACCCCACTTTTGCTTTTGTTAGAGAGAGCACAATACTTTCTGACCCTGTTGAGGCTAAACTTGTTGAGAGTTTCAAGAATTTGGCTGTCACAATTGTTCATGTATGTATATATAATATAATATGGTGCATTAATTCTTTCCTTTCTATTATGCAAACCAAAATAAGGGAAAAACGATTGAAATACATTTTACATGTAAGGAAGGGTGTCAATTGGGTGTGTTGGGTCGATATTGGGCACGTCAAAATTGCACCCAAAAGTTACTTGGGCTAAGATGGATTAAAATTTAGGTCGTAGTCCAACCCGCCCAACTTTTATCAAGTTTCTACTTTTGGGATCTTTACATAAATAGCCATCCACATTCATTATTTACTTTTTCTAGCCATATACATAGTTTATACAGTGATTATACACATATAATATACCTTTCCCCGCTATTTTTAGTTTAAGCAATTGGGTGGACAACTATATGGCTTAATTCTTCTACTTAATATGTGTTGTTTTCTTATGAGTTGTATAATTACTAAATAACACTTTTTTCTCTTTGTTATGGTCATATGCATCAAAAAAAAATTATTTCTAAGATAATTTGGCAAAGTTACTCATTGGTCAATTTGGGCTAAAAATAACTCAACATTAAAGGGATTTTTACACAAATACCCAGTTAAATTAATTGTTTATTTTTTTCTAGTCATATACATAGATTATACATTGATTATACATAATTATACATATTTAATAGTAAATAATATACGTTCGCTGGCTATTTTTAGCTTAAGTTGTAGTGGGGGTGGCTATTTGGGTTAATTCTTCAACTTTTAAAGGAGTTGAGATGAGTTGGGTCAAAATATGTTGAGTTCAATAAATTGGCGGGTCAATAACCTACCGAACCTTGAACGAATTAGGCGGATCGACTGGGCTTGGACTAAATTTGACAGCCCCATGTATAAGTATATTTTAATTTCTTATTTTGAACAGGGTGATTTATATGATCATGAGAGTTTGGTGAAGGCTATAAAACAAGTGGATGTGGTAATATCAGCAGTAGGTCATATGCAATTGGCTGATCAAGTTAACATCATTGCTGCAATCAAAGAAGCTGGCAATATTAAGGTTGGTTATGCGGATTCAGAAAATAAATTTGATGGATTTAACGTTTTATTACTATTGTATTCACTTATTTTTTAATTTTATGGGTTCAGAATTTAATACTTATTGAAAATTTTAGTAGTTTTTCACATTTATATTTAATTACATAATGTTCATGGTGTTAAATTATTTTTCAGAGATTCTTCCCTTCAGAGTTTGGTATGGATGTTGATAAGGCCAATACTGTGGAACCAGTAAAGTCTTTAGTTGATGCAAAAGCCCAAATTCGTAGAGCTGTTGAATCTGAAGGAATTCCTTATACTTATGTCTCAAGCGACTGTTTTGATGGTTTCTTCTTATCAAATTTGGTCCAACTAGAAGCCACTGCTCCCCCTAGAGACAAAATCATCATTCCTGGAGATGGAAATGTTAAGGGTATGTTTGAAACAAAATTTCTTATCCACTATGTTCTACGGACTCTCTAAAATACTGTCACATCTATGTCGGATCCTTTAAAAATGCACTAGTTTTGGAAGATCCCTCACCCACATAGACGGATCCACGATTTATACTTTTTGAGTTCAACTTTTAAGATTTTTGGCAATGAACCCATTATATTTTTTAAGTTGTGAGTTCATATCTACTATTTATTATAATTTCAGTGAAGTTTTACACATAAACTTATGATTTGTACTGAAAGTTACGGGTTCAGTTGAACCCGTACCTGCAATCGGTGGTGTAGCAACATAGAGTGAAGGGTGTTCAACTTCCTTCATTGAAAAATTACACTAAGTATATTTAAAAAAATTATACTATATATAAAGGTCAAATTTTTTTTTTTATAGATATATGTTAAACTTTATGCATCCCTTATAAAATCTCTGGCTTTGTCACTTCCTGCAATGGTACATCCGTCTCTGATCACACACTTGCTAATATTTTCAGAAAGTTCGAATAACATAGTTTATTCATACCCACCACGTTTAGGTGGCGACTCTATTAATTTGATAGAAAACAAGTTTATGGCAAAATGTCTCATTTTTGTATATTTTTCCTGTTTTTTTCTTCTTTTTTTCTTTTTTTGCAGCTGTATTCAATGAGGAACATGATATTGGCACCTACACTATTAAAGCTGTTGATGACCCAAGAACATTAAACAAGACACTCTATATTAAGCCTCCCAAAAACATACTGTCGTTCAATGAGCTAGTGGCTATGTGGGAGAAAATGATTGGTCAAACTCTAGAGAAAATTTACATTCCAGAGGAGCAAATTCTCAAAGACATCAATAGTCAGTAATCTTATTCTTTAATCAAGATTTTTTTTTCAATTAAAATTTACTAATTAATTATGACGTCGTATATTGTATATTGTTGCAGCATCTCCTTTTCCAAACAATGTCGCATTGGCGCTTAACCACTTAACATTTGTAAATGGTGATCTAACTAATTTCGAGATTGAGCCAACGTTTGAGGTTGAGGCCTCGGAACTTTATCCAGATGTCAAGTATACCACTGCGGAGGAGTACCTTGTTCAATTTGTCTAATATTCACATGTTTGATATCTCCGATCCCTCAAAATAAATAATTATAAGTGTCTCCCCTATGTTAATAATGACATTTACTAACGGAGCCATATCAAATGGTCTGTTTTATGTTTTTGTCGATTGGTATCATCAATCCTGAGCACTATAACGAAACTACAGAAAATAATAAAAACATTTGTGTCTTTTATGTGATGCTCGCTTATTCAAATTTCTTGCGCAATTAGATAAAATGTATAAGTCTCCTATGCTAGTTAGTAAGATCCTGCAATCAGATAAAATGTGTGAGTAACATGTATTTCCTGTGCTAAGATCCTAATTCATGACAACCCTAATCTCCATTTTAATTTTTTTTCTCGTGAAAGATGATATGGTTAGAAAATAGTACTAAACACAATGAGATTTGTATCTTAGTCATTACAAGTATTTATTTAGAAATAAATTTTAATCATTAAGATTAAAATTGTTAATATGTTGAGTTCAAACGAAGAGGTGTAATTCTTCGGAGGTCAACTATGAATGTTCACGTAAAACGACCATCACGTAAATGGCCATTTACACAAATTAAAACGGGAATTCAATACGTAGAGGAAAATTAATTTTCTGTTACAAAAAAAAAAGGATAATTTGGATTTAATATTAATTTTCTGTTAAAAAAAGAAGATAATTTGGATTTAATATTAATTTTCTATTACAAAAACTGATATTTAATAATATTACTGTCACACCTCTTTTATGTCCACACAACCCTATCACATGGTTGAGTTAGAAAAGTTTTTCCAAGTAAAGTGACGTTTCGAAAAGGGATTATTTATTATTTGGTGTCGCCACTTGGAAATGAGTTTTGGTGTTCCAAGTCACCTTTTATTTGAATCCCCTTTCAAAAGGAAGGTTTGACTCTTATTTAATGGTTTACGAAAACAGAAGACTGAGTAAGGAATTCTATTGACCGACGGGAAGGTGTAAGACACCCCTCGAGTCCCGTGGTTCTAGCACGGTCGCTTTATTGACTAATGTTCGGCTTAAATCAATTCTTGACTATTCTTGTATTTTATTGATTATGACTTATTTATTACCGCTTAATTAATTATTATATTTTATTAATTGTGTTCACCAAGATGCAGAACACACACAAGGTCCTTCTTTGGAATTAAATGTTAAACCAAGATACAAAATGTACTCATGGTTATAACATAATTATTTTAAATCTTAAGGCATCGAGACGCGGAATGCGCACATGATCCTTTTATTATTTAAGCATATCAATCCAAGGTTCGGGTATGAACACATAGGCTAATATTTAAAGTGCGTCTAAAGCTTTTCTGGTATTTTAGAGTATTTCAATTATTTTCAGATTCGAGACATCTATTTTTATAATTTGTTGTTATTAAGATTATTTTGCCAAAGTTGCGCGAACACAGACCTAGGTTTATTCTGGCAATCGCAATCATGTCACGCGAACATGTACACAATCACGAGTTGATTTAATTAAGTACGCCTAAAGCATATTAACCATATTTATGAATTGTTTATTTTCCAAATTAGTTTAAAGTTATTTGTGAAGGCTTCATCACTACTCATTACTACCCAGAAATTATTAATAGTACTTAGTAATTGTATGAGAACATGGAAAAGATAGAAATTAATACACAGGGAAACTTAAGAAGACACAACACATTGATATTTAAACAGGGATAATAGTTAAGATTTATTTAGCGCGGAAGGCCTGCCTACAGTCAAAGACTACATATAAGGAGAAAATGACATAGCCTCAATGGTCTTTGTATAATATGTATGACCAACAGAACGATACGTAGTCTTCAAAAGTTCAACTAAGAGAACTCCACATTGCATAGTTACCATTTCCAGTAGAACTCATATTACCTCATACCGTCGTACACTTCAAATATGGAACATGGAAAAAAATCGGATGAGTTTAATATATGAACCAAACTTGAAAGAAGAATAAGCATAATATTGTTTAAGTAAGAAATGAGACTAACAAGCTAGTTTGTTCAATTAAAAATATAGGATTCCATTACATTGCTTTTGAATTCAAATAAGTATATCCCTTTCATGTTCAACTCCAATAGAAACATACAAATTATTTTAGGAAAAATATTAATCACTTGTTTAGATGTGAAGAAAAATAAGCATGAGTTTTAAGAATATAGGGAGAATGGATTAACATTCCTTGAATAGCACAAACAGAATACTTATTGGACCATAATGCAACAGTTCTTTATATATCCATGAGAAGAAAAAGAGGAAAATAAATCGTATCAATCACTTAAACTACTCAAGACGCACCTGAATGCAATCAACTTTTGATTTAATATGTTCAGGAAACGAATACAGACAGACCGACATCGAAATTTGAAAGTGCAATAAAAAATGAACAGGCCAACAACAATCGAAATCGGAACTGCGAATAGGACCTCGGCCGAAAACCTTCTAACTCGAAACGGATTTTCGGAAATCGAACTTCGATTGCGCTTGAACAGTGATGGAAATGAACTATTAATGATGATTTGCGGTTTCCAGTTCTCTTTTCTCTGTGTTGTTCGTGTGTGTGTATCTGGGCGTTACTTGTATGTGTGTGTATTGATCGATCCGACAAAGATTAGAATATTTTCCCTCTCTTTTAACTCAAAACTGTTGCTATATACAAAAACCATTCTCTCCCTAAAGGGTCTGTTAGCATTAGAATATAATGGAGTAAGTAATGGGGTGTAATGGGGGGAAGAACGTGAATCATGTAAAGAGTGGGGGAGAGGGACGTGAGGGAATGGGAGAAAGCGGTGAGTGATGTGAAGAGTGGGGAGTTATGCTAGAAAAGTGGGGATAATGGAATTAGTAAAAAAAAATTACAAAAAATCAGATTTGTTTTGTTAAAAAGACTTTATCTATTAAAGTTCTTTTTTTTTAAACATAGATTAAATTATGAAGATTAACCAAAAATTTCTTATATTATAGGAAAATTAAATATTTACATATACTTTAAATGATACTAAGAAAGATTCTATAGCTTACTTATTAACATTATAATTAAAAGGGACCATATATATATATATATATATATATTTGTGATTTTCTTTTTATATATATAAATAGAAATAAAATTTGTACTCTAAACATGTGAGTATTTTTTTTTTCCAAGTAAAATCTACTAAGAGTAAGATAAAAGTTTAAAACATCAAGATTAGACCTAAAAGGAATATTTACACTTAAATAGTATAAAATTTGAATGTGGTAAAAAATTAGTTGTTCACAATTACGTTAATATTTACTATTAACAAATAAATATGGTCCAAAAAATTAATCAATCAATCATGACCGACGCCGAAGCCGAGCGAGCGACGACGACGACGACACGAGGCTTACCTTCTTCTTAACTCTTTAAGAGCTAGAAGAAGAGCAATTGTATATATACCCACCAAAAGTCTTTTCATCCTCCAATATGGGACAATGTCCCTTTGTCAAGGAGAGAAATTCAAATATTTCATATTTCCTCCATTTCCCATTCACCCTCTTTTAAGCTGAAATAAGATTTAAACCCCCAATAATCCCTCACATGAATGGGGAGTGGCTATATCACGGAAATATGCATGAAAAACTGTGTGATTCGCAAGCATGAATTAATCGCATCTGGATAAGTAGGTTTCCCTTTGAACTTTCGGTCGTGAACTTATGTCAGATATACTCAGTCAGCCGGTAGATTTGATATCTCAGAACCATCAAACTTTTGTGTATACCTAGACAACTATAAGTCACACAATCAACCATTAAACGTCTTTGCTTCTCATTGTTGTGTTCGTTTTAGCCATGAACACCGTCTGGTTTCATAAGTGCGTAGAGAACTGACCTTACAAAATTCTCCTTGAAGTGGCTAACACTTCACACTTACATAGGTGATTCCTAAACGTGTCATCCTGTAGATACACTATTTGATATATCCCGTATCAAATTTAGAAATCATTAAAAAGCCTTAATGCTTTATCCTTGATACTGAACATTGTCTCATCACGAAAATGGACCAAAATTTTAGTTGACAATGTTGAACCGTCATTAATGAATTTGTTAGATCTCCTTGAACCTAGATGTTGGAATCTCCAGTCTTCTAGATAGAGTTACCTCCACAATGACTTGTTCTTGGACATAATATAGTTCCCCTCGATGATTTCTCAACTACCTCTCTAGTTAGTCCTTTTCTAAGGGGATCCGACATATTATCGCTTGACTTTACGTAATAAATCGTGATAATTCCTCTAGAGAGTAATTGCCTAACGGTTTTATGTCTTCGTCGTATATGACGAGATTTACCCTTATACATAACACTCCCAGCCCTTCCAGTTGCCGCTTGACCATCGCAATGTATGCATATTGGTTCCAAATGTTTGGGCCAAAATGGAATGTCTTCCAAGAAATTCCAGAGCCATTCAGCTTCTTTACCGGCTTTATCTAAGGCTACGAATTTAGCCTCCATTGTAGAGCGGGCAATATAAGTTTGTTTGAACGACTTTCAAGATGCCGATCCTCCACCAATAGTAAATACATATCCACTTGTGGACTTAGAATCAGTTGAACCGGTGATCCAATTTGTATCACAGTATCCCTCAATCACTGCAGGATATTTACTGTAGTGCAAAGAAAAGTCTGAAGTATGTTCTAAATATCCCAAAACTCGTTTCATTGCCATCCAATAAAATTGACCTGGATTGTTCGTGCATCGACTCAATTTACTTATAGCACAAGTTATATCTGGTCGTGTATAATTCATGATATACATTAAGCATTACAACACATGAGCATAATCCAATTGTGATATGCTTTGGCCTTTGTTCTTTGTTAGTGCAAGATTCACGTCAATTGGAGTCTTTGCAACTTTATAATCTAAGTGCTTGAATTTTCCAAGTATTGTCTTAATATAATGCGATTCTGAAAATGTCAGACCTTGAGGAGTCTTATGGATCTTAATCTCCAGAATTAAATCAGCAACTCCCAAGTCTTTCATATCAAACTTGCTAGTTAGCATACACTTAGTTGCATTTATGTTGGCAATGCCATTACTCATTATCAGCATATCATCCACATATCAAACAATGATTATGTGATTTGGAACATTTTTAATGTACACATTTATCGCATTCATTTATCTTAAAACCATTTGATGACATTGTTTGGTCAAATTTTGCATGCCATTGTTTAGGTGCTTGTTTTAGTCCGTAAAGGGACTTAACAAGTCTACATACCTTCTTTTCTTTACCTGGAACAACAACCATTCAGGTTGTTCCATGTATATTTCTTCCTCCAAATCTCCATTTAAGAAGGTCGTCTTAACGTCCATTTGATGAATTTCAAGACCATAAACTGCAAGTAATGCTACTAACGTTTGTATGGATGTAATTCTTGTAACTAGAGAGTATGTATCATTTTCCTTTCCTTATATTTATCGATAGTGCCATCATCTTTTATTTTCCTCTTAAAAATCCATTTAGAACCCACGGTTTATTTCCAGGAGGAAGATCAACCAATTCACATGTATGGTTGTTCAATATGGATTCTATTTCACTATTGACTGCCTATTTTCAAAATAATGATTTCGAAGAAGACATAGCTTCTATAAATGTTCGAGGCTCATTTTCCAATAAGAAAGTCACAAAATCTGGTCCAAATAAAGTAGACGTTCTTTGACGTTTACTATGTCTTGGATCCTCTAATTAAATGTACTTTCTTTTGTTTCTTCCCGAGGTCGTTCACATCTTTCACCAATCGATTCACATTCCTTTTTATGCGGATATATATTTTCAAAGAAATCATCATTATCTGGAATGTCCAGATTTTCTTATTTATGAACCAGAAATCGATATGCTTTACTATTTTCGGTCCTATTTTTACCCTTTTGGGTTTAGGAACTTGTACTTTTGCCAAACACCCGCACACTTTAAAATAATTCAATTTGAACTTCCTTCCTTTTTATTTTCATATGAAATATATTGCATTTTGCTATGGGGGTACTCAATTTAGTATCCGGTTATCCGTAAGAATGGCTTTCCCCCACAAGCTCTGGGGCAAACCAGAACTTATCAACAATGTGTTCACCATCTCCTTTAATGAACGATTCTTTCTTTCCGCAATCCCATTGGATTGGGGCGTGTAAGGCGCCGTTATTTGATGAATAATTCCATATTTTAAACATATTTCTTCAAAAGGAGATTCATATTTACCACCCTTATCACTTCTTATCATTTTTATTTCATTGTTAAGTATCGTTTCAACTTCATTTTTATATTTCTTGAATGCGTCTATCAGATACAAAAACACACTTAAATCGTTTCTTAACGAGAATTCTAGCAGAGACTAAGTTCTTCCTAATCTCGGGAACATGAAGGACCTTGTTCAAAGTCACCACATTGCCAGAAGTCATTTTCAAAAATATCTTGTCACATCCTTCAATTTTGGCTATTGTAGAATTTCCCATAGAAAGCGTCTCTTCGGGACCAACGGGAGCATATGTAGCAAACGCTTCTCTAACAGAACAAACATGGCGAGTGGCTCCAGAATCAATCCACCTCTCCTTAGGATTTTTCATCAGGTTGCATTCAGAAAGAATAGCACACAAGTCATCATTATCTTTGTGATTTTCAACACGTTTGCTTGACCCTTCTTCTTGTCTTTCCTTGGAGTACGACAATTTGCAGATTTGTGTCCAGCTTTCCCACAATTGTAGCAATTTTCGTTGAACTGCTTCTTGCTTGGGTTGCTTTTCGGTCCAAAAGCCTTCTTCCTCTTCCTATTATTTTGAGGAGCATCCTCAACAATGTTTGCTCCCATTATTGTTGAGTTTCCACGGCCTTTCTTTTCAGCAGCTTTATTGTCCTTTTCGATTCTCAATCGAATAATGAGATCTTCAAGCGATATCTCCTTGTGTTTGTGTTCAATTAGTTTTTGAAGTTCTTCCACAAATGAGATAACTTCTCAATCATCGCTGCAACTTGGAATGCTTCATTGATGACAAAACCTTCAATGAAAATTCTATTAGTAAAAATAATATAATTAATACTTTCAACATCAGTATTAATTCGACATATACCTTCATCAAAAAGATCGTGAATAATCACTTGCAATTCCTACACTTCGGTAATAACATACTTTCTATCTACCATTTTGTAGTCCAAAAATTTAGCGGCAACAAATTTCTTCAACCCGACATCTTCAGTTTTGTATTTCCTTTCAAGCGCAATCCTTAGTTCTTTTGACGTCTCCACATTACTATAGACATTATACAGATTGTCCTCCATTCCGCTAAGAATGTAATTCTTGCATAGAAAATCAGAATGCTTCCACACCTCAGTCACGAGAAAGCGTTCATTGTCTGGAGTTTCGTCGGGCAGAACAGGAACATCTTCCTTACTGAACTTCTGTTGACTTAAAGTCATCAAGTATAAGTACATCTTCTTCTGCAACTGCTTGAAATCAGTCCCTAAATTTTTTTGGGGTTTTCCTGCCAGTGTTGTTCGGCTTGTCGATGCATTGGCAGTCACCATCGGAACAATCTAGTTTCCGTTGTTATTCGTCATTTCTGGAAAAGAATGACACAAACAAACGTTTAATAAACGGCGAAGTTTCTATATCTTCAAACCGAATAAAACTGGAGTAGAAAATTACGTAAATTTTAATCTCCAATGGAGTAAAAAATTGCCACGAAGGATTTAATCTCCAAAACGGGAGTAGAAAGCCACAAAGGTTTTAGTCTCCAGAACAATGAGTATAACACAAATACATAAAATAATTTAATTTCCTTAAGCTTGTTAATATAATGTATTTGTAAAATAATTCTAGAAAAGGAAAATAACTTATAAACAGAAATGTAGAATAAACAGAATTTAATCTGAGCCCACTGAATTCACAGTATTTTCTTAAGGAACTTAATCCCCTCCTAGTACCCGAGTTTGTGAATTATTTCATCCTAGGATAGAACGGATTACACACTGGTGTAGCGGTACTTCAAACCCTAGTGTTTTAGCAAACATAATGATCTGTAGCAAAGCACACTTACTGTTGCTTTCTTTGTAGTTAAAATAATGCAGAAGAAAGGAGGAGAATTCAGAATTTCGTATGGAAAATCTGAGAGAATGGACTGCTATTTATAGCCAACATGCGTGTTCAAACGAAGAAGTGCAACTCTTCATAGGTCAGTTATGACTGTTCGCGTAAAATGGCCATAACGTAAACGGCCATTTACGCAAATTAAAATGGGAATTCAATACTCAGAGGAAATTAATTTTTCATTTCAAAAAATGGATAATTTGGATTTAATATTAATTTTCCGTTACAAAATTGATATTTAATAATATTACGTTAATATTTACTATTAACAAATAAATTCGGTCCAAAAAAATAATCAATCAATCGTTTGACCAAATCCGAAGCCGAAGTCGAGCGAGCGACGACGACAGCGCGAAGCTTGTCTTCTTCTTAACTCTTTAAGAGCTAGAAGAAGAGAAATTGTATATATACCCATCAAAAGTCTTTTCCTCCTCCAATATGAGACAATGTCCCTTTGTCAAGAAGGAAAACTCAAAAAATTTATTTTTTCCTCCATTTCCCATTCACCCTCTTTTGAGCTAAAATAAGCTTTAAAACACCAACAAAAACATCTTAATCTATTAAAACATCCTAGTACACAGCTTACATATACATTAGATAGAAATGAACTAGTATTATCTTTTCCCAATAAAAAATAATAATCGGTAGTTAATCATTATGTCCTTCAAAATTAGACTTCAATCACATTAACCCCATCCTTTAGATTTTTGCACATTGTTACCCTTAATGATACTAGCATGATTACCGTGAAATAGCACAGGCTTGTCAGTTTTCGGATTGGTCATTCAAAAATAGCCAGCGTTTGCAAAGTTATTGAAAAATAGTGACTATTTTGCTGCAACACAGAAAGTTCCAGCATAATATACTGGAGATCAGTGCACCTGTGTATGAACTTCCAGCATATTATGCTGGAACTCCAACACGCCGAAAGTTCCAGCATAATATACTAGAGATTGGAGCACTTGTGTATGAACTTCCAGCATAATATGTTGGACCGGTATCTTATACTGGAACTCCAGTATATTATGCTGGAACTCCAGTAATGTACTAGAGTTCCAGTATATTATACTGGAATTCCAATATATTATGCTGGAGTATTTTTTGGATTTTGAACAGTGTTTTCGTTCAGATTTATCTTTACATGAAAAGTGGCTAAATTTCGATTACTTTTAATTAACTATTTTTGAATGACCACTTGTAAATATGATTATTTTTGAATTTTTCCCATGATTACCTCGACTTTGGAAGTTTGCCTAAATAGCCACTGCATTAATTTGACATGTAATACAAATATAGACATCGTTCAGGCCATAAGATATATTTAAGCACAAGAAATAACTAGCATATATAATTCTGAAAGAAAAGAGGGTTGAAATTGACTTGGTCGATGTCACACCCCTTTTATACCTCCAAAAGATATACGTGTTATGGATAATTGTGGGTTAAATAGTTTTTCCATTTAAAGCGACAAACTTGAGTAGGGTATCTTATTTACATAGTTTCCACATAAAATTGAGTTTTGGGTGTTCCACATCATCTTTTATTTGAATCCCTAGTCAAAGGAAGGTTTGACTCTATAATTATTGGTCCGCAAAAATAAAGTTCGGGTAAGAAATTTTGTTGACCGGGGAGAAGGTGTAAGGCATTCCCCGAGTCCCGTGGTTCTAGCACGATCACTTTATTGACTTAAAACTTGGCTTGAATTAATTTTGGAGAAACTGTGATTTATATGATTTTCATGTTTTACCTATCCGCTTTTATCTCTTGATTATTAGAATTATTAAACATAATGATTTGGATAATATTACGTTGTCATAACCACGCTACGCAAGCGAATAAATGATCGAATAACAAATTAATTAATTTATCATAATTGCGCCTCGCAAGCGAATCCAAAATCATGACAATCAATTATTTGTAGTACTTTTGAGAAATTACTACAGTTGAGAAAATTAATTTTTAAAAATTATTAAAATTCAATTATCGCGCTACGCAAGCGAATCCACGATTTTAGCGAAGGATTAACTAAACTAATAGGTATGGTATGCAGTTATTTAACTAATTTATTGAATGTTAAACATCACGCTACGCAAGTGATTCCGTGAAGTCAAAACGCGCCTACTAATTACATAGCGTTTAAATTAATTAGAAGGAAATGAGTTGATTTAATTAGTAACAAAAATCTTTATTTTCTAGCCTTATCGTTGGGGAAATTATGCAAATAAATGTTGGACCAACTCTATCTATTTTAAAGAAATGGGTCTACTTATGAATTCTAGAGCTTTTGGGCTGCTAGAATTTATTATAAGAAACGGGCCAACTAAAATATTTATTATCTTGGCATATGATGCTCAACTTATATGGCTCAAATTCATTATTTTGAACTCTAATAACCAAATGGCCAACCGAAGCTAGCAAATAATATCTGTAACAACTCATATAAAAATATCATTTGAATTTTAACATGCTAAATCATGGTAATAGAGAGACCCTCATATGAATCAAGAAATTTAATCAGCCTCATTCTCAATCAAGAAGACAAGTACATTGGTAGTCTCACACTCTATCTTAGAACAAATGGCCATAATAAATTACATGTGAAAATAACCTATTTTATTGAAAAAAACAAAGAACCTATATTCACCATATTCATTCAACCTTAACTGAAACTCCATTTGTAAATGTCTAAACAAGACTACTATTGAAAATGAGACCACTTAACTTTAAAATGAAATCATAACCATGACCAAACAATGGTCAATGAAAAGAAGAAGGAAAAAAATGTTTAGCTTGGCAACAAACAGAGGGACAAACATGAAACTACATGAGTTCAAAATTTAATACATACTCCTTTCACACAACCACACAACTAAGGGCCACGCAGAATTATATCCTAAACTTTGGCACAAGACTAAAAATGCTTGACCTAGTTTAATTAACTAACATACTGTCATAATATTAACATACAAGAGCATGTAAGAATGAAATACAATAGACTTTATTGCTACTAACATTTCCAGTCATCATTGCTTTGATTCCAACTTGATTTTAGGAGTTTACATGGTCCGAACATTACCTGGACAGAAGAAAGAAGAACAAATATAGCAAAGTCAGCTCTTTCCAAAATCAAAAGGTGGACAGCAGAACGGCAACAATGAAGCAGCAAAAACAGCAACAAACGATAGATTTCGAACCTAAAAGTATCAACCAGAAATACCTAGCAGTACAAAACTTGAAACTAGTAGCTATTTGCCCCAAAAATTAACTAGAATCACTCTATTTCTTACAAATTTTGCACTCTAAGAAATGCTCGCCAATCTCAGAATTTTCAGCTTGCTATTGGATATGTTTAGCTGCTGATTTTTACTCTCAAAGTTATGTTCTTTAGTGTGTAAAATGTCCAGCAGCTGTTTCATAGATTGTGTGTGTTTTAGTATGAAATAATGACCTCTTTAAGTAGGAAAAATAAGTCATTTTGGACAGATTTTGGCTCACCAAAAATCTGTCCAAAAGAACTGACTTTTGTGTGCTAAAACAGTCCACTTTTCACCAAATGTTGACATAAAACAGAGCAATTGTGTTTTCATCATGCTTAAACAATAAAATACCCAACAACCATGTACTTTAAACTCAAGTATTCAGCTTTTATCTACACATGACTGAAATTCAGCTTATACGCTCAAACTCAACCAACTACGAACTAGCAAAGCAAAAACAAGACTCCAAATGTAATCGAACTAAGCATTCAAAAAAACTAGATTAAAGCAATGTGACTTCTACAAACTAACAGTGAACAACCAATGGTTGGCATCCTGTATTATTAAAGGAATGTAATCATGGGTTGGCGCCCTGTATTTCTAGAAAGGACGTAACCAGGGGTTGGTACCCTGTATTACTGGAAGAAAAATGTAGCCAGGGATTGGGGCCCTGTATTACTGAAATGAGTAACCAAGGGTTGGTACCCAGTATTGCTGAGATGGAATGTAACTAGGGGATGATACCCTGTATTACTGAAGAGGAATGTAACCAGGGGTTGGTACCCTGTATTACTAAAAGGAGTGTATTCAGGGGTTAGCACCCTGTATTACTGAGAAGGAATGTAACCAGGGGTTGGTACCCTGTATTACTGATGAGGAATGTAACTAGGGGTTGGTACCCTGTATTACTGGAAGGGAAATCAACCAGAGATTGGCTCCATGTATCACTAGGAAGGAATGTAACTAGGGGTTGGTACCCTGTATTAAGGAAATGTAACTAAAGGTTGGCACCCTGTATCAGTAGGAATGGAGGTAACCAGGGGTTGGTACCCTGTATTACTGATAAAGTGTTGAATCCCTCTAGGCGAAATGGTTATACCTGAATTAAGCTACGTAAAACAACCTGAGCGAAAAGTACTTCTACTCGGAACTATGAGCTGGATCCCTCTAGGCAAAATGGTTCTACCTGAGTTAAGTTACGTAAAACATCCTGAGCGAAGAGTACTTCTACCCGGAACTATGAGCTGGATCCCTCTAGGCAAAATGGTTCTACCTGAGTTAAGTTACGTAAAACATCCTGAGCGAAGAGTACTTCTACCCGGAACTATGAGCTGGATCCCCCTAGGCGAAACAGTTCTACCTGAGTTTAGCTACGAAAATGGGAGGCATGAACAATAGTGATGCATGCTGAAAATAAAAGAAACTGGAGATCTTAAGGAGCTTACGTTTGGTGCCATTCGTCCTTTGAGAATTGCCATTCTGCACTTCTTTGTTCCTGCTTCAAACAAAGAAAAATTTGTGAGTTTTAAAAGTGGTGGTCATTTTGTGGACTTGATGCTCTGTTGTAGTTTGAATTCACGGCAACTCCGATGTTGAAGAACTGATTCTATCAGTGTGGTACCGAGGTGCTCGGATACTCTATTTTGCATTCTGGAGACCTTGTTTTTTGATGTTTCCCCTAACTGTTTCATACTCGGATGTCCATGGTACTGCTAACCTTTGTCCCTAAGGCAAGGCAATTTTTCCCTTTAAAATCAAACTCAGTTGTCTTGCATCCAATACTAGTTTGTGTCTGTAGTGCTTATCAACTTTTCTCATGAAGCAGGTCTTGCCTAGGCGACCTTTTCAATTTCTTTGATACACTTTGTTCGCCTTATCAAATGAGATCACAGATGGATTATGCCTTCGTCAATGCCATTTATGCCCCAAATTGTGCTCGATATTACGGGGAAACTGTGGCGAGTTTTGCAGCCATTTCTTTGCTTTGCTTTTGATGCAATATTAGACTGAAAGGGACTCAAATAAAAATTATGGGTAATAATAGCAGAATAATTAAAGGTGAAAAAGAAATGTGCTTAAACAAAAGGTGTCCCTTTCGAGGACAGGAATGGGGAGGCTTATCTGGAAGTATGTGTCGACTTCAATGAATCATGACATGCATTTTGGACTAGACGCCTGATCCGTCTGAGCTGTCTAATTCTCAAAATCCTTTGCAAATGTTCATCTTGAAACTTTCTTGGTTGTGCTCATGACGGGGTATCAAAGACCCTCATTCGGCTAGTAGCGCCCATTGCGGGTTTTCGCTAACTGACCTCTCTCATTTCTCTACTTATCGTCGCCTTATGGTGCCCATATGGGTTTTCACCAATAAGACTCTCTCATTTCTCTACTCAATGTTGCCTTACAGTGCCCATACGGGTTTTCACCGATAAGACTCTCTCATTTCTTTTCTTTTTTTGTCTCTTTTTTTACTAAGATACGACATGCGGAAGGTTGCCCAATGCCTCTGTCATAGGGACTTCAAATATTCTCAAAGATCGATAAGAATTTCTTAATAGGGAAAAGGCGAAAAGAACCTTGAACTGAATTACAACTTTTGGAATACTTCTGCCTCGGTTTTGGAGTATTGGGAATATGGATTTTTGTTGTGATGGGACCGAACCAAGGGTAAGGATACCTACGTATCCTTTCGGAATTAGGTCGGACGTAGTTCACTAACTCAGAAATTTGTTGTTTGATTTTTTTTTCTTTTGCAAGTACACGAGTTCCAAAACGTGGAAAACAAAGAAGAAAAATACATCTCAAAAGGGTTAACAAAAGGGTGACACCTATTTGGAATAGCGAGCAATGATAGCCTTCGTCATCTCAATTTGAGAAAATCATGCATGAAAATTCCATAGTGGATATATATCAGACATAATATCTTTTGAATGTATCTGCGTTAATAGTCATGTCTGGTACCAGTCCTTCTTCATCTACCAAGTGCAAGGCGCCTTTCGGTAACACTTTCTTGATGATGTAGGGTCCTTGCCAGTTTGGGCAAACTTTCCTTTAGTTTCTACTTGGTATGGAAGATTGCATTTCAGAACGAATTGGCCTACCTCGAAGTGCCTTGGACGCACTTTCTTGTTGTAAGCGTGTGCCATTCTTTGATGGTACCACTGGCCAAAGCACACTACTGCTAGTCGTTTTTCATCAATCAGCGTTAGTTGTTCTAATCGGGTCTTTATCCATTCTGTATCTTCAATCTCCGACTCTACAATGATCCGAAGAGAGGGAGTTTCGAGTTCAACCGGTATTACAGCTTCTGTTCTATATACCAATAGATAAGGAGTTGCACCAATAAATGTGCGAGCAGTCGTGCGGTATCCCAAAAGAGCAAAAGGAAACTTTTCATGCCATTGTCTAGAACCCTGGATCATCTTCCTAAGATCTTCTTGATGTTTTTGTTTGCCGCTTCAACGTCTCCATCGGCTTTTGGCCGGTAAGGAATATCTTCCCATTTAATTAAATAATTTGAAGGATTTTTGTCCAAAAAGATTAATCAATCAATCGATCTTTGACCAAATCCAAATCCAAATCCGAAGCCGAAGCCGAGCCGAGCGAGCGACGGCGCGAGACTTGCCTTCTTCTCAACTCTTAAGAGCTAGAAGAAGATCTTTTCTATATATACACATAGATTTTCTTTTCTTCTTCCAAAATGCACTAATTCAAAATTTCACTTCCCTCCATTTCTTTTTCCACCATTTTCCATTAATTCTCTTTAAGCTACACATAAAATTTAAGCTACACTAAGCTCAAAGACCAACAATCCCCCACATGAATGGGTAATAGTTATAAAATAAAGTAATGCACGGATGTGTGTGTGTTTTACATGCAAGAATTAATTGCATCTGGATAAGTATGTTTCCCTTTGAACTTTCCGTAGTGAACTTATATCGGATATACTCGGTCAATCGGTAGATTTGATATCTTTGAGCTGTTGAGATTTGTTGTATACTCAATCCTTAACCATCTATGGTTCTCACGGTTGTGTTCGTTTCAACCATGAAGACCGCCTGGTTTCACGAGTGCTTAGAGAATGGGCCTTTACTTTCATTCCCCTTGAAGCGACTTACACTTCACACTCACATAGGTGATTCCTAAACGTGTAATCCTAAAGACACATTATCTGGCCATATCCTGCCAGACTTAGAAAATCATTAAAAATCTTTAAGCTTTATTGACTCATCAAAAATCCTTAATGCTTTACCTTGATTTTGAACATTGTCTTCATCACCAGAATGGGTTGAGTTATTTGACAATGTTGAACTGTCATTCATAACTTTGTTTAATCTCTTTGAACCTAGCTCTTGGAATCTCCAGTCTGCTACCTAGGCCTTAACCCCATTCCCTTTGATGATCTTTCAACTGCCTCTCTAGATAGGCCTTTTGAAAGTGGATCTGATACGTTATCTCTTGACTTTACATATTCAATTGTGATAATACCGCTAGATAGTAGTTGTCTAACGGTATTATGTCTTTGTCGTATATGACAAGATTTTCCGTTATACATAACGCTCTCTGCTCTGCCTGTTGCCGCATGACTATCACAATGTATACAAATAGGTGCCAAAGGTTTTGGCCAAAATGGAATATCTTCCAAGAAATTCCGGAGCCATTCAGCTTCTTCACCGACCTTATCTAAAGCTATGAATTCATATTCCATTGTAGAACGGGTGATGCACGTTTGTTTGGATGATTTCTAAGACACTGCTCCACCCCCAATTGTGAAAATATATCCAGTCGTGGATATAACTTCATATGATCCGGTGATCCAATTTTCATCACTATATCCCTCTATCACGGAGAGGTATTTGTTATAATGCAACTCATAATTTTGGGTATGTTTCAGATACCCCAAAACTTGTTTCATTGCCATCCAATGTATATGATTGGGATTACTTGTAAACTGACACAGTTTGCTAATAGCACATGCTATATACGGTCGCGAAAAATTCACGATATACATCAAACTTCCCAATACTCTTGCATAGTCCAGTTGTGAGTTACTTTCACCTTCATTCTTTTGAAGTGCATAACTCACGTCAATTGGAGTCTTGGCAATTTTGAAATCCAAATACTTGAACTTGTCAAGTACATTTTCTATGTAGTGAGATTGTGATAATGCTAGACCTTGTGGAGTCTTGTGAATTCTGATTTCTAAGATCACATCATCAACTCCTAAGTCTTTCATGTAGAATTTGCTAGCCAACATACGCTTTGTAGCATTTATATCTGCCATACTTTTGCTCATTATCAACATGTCATCAACATATAAACAAATAATGACTTCATGACCTGGAGTGTTTCTAATGTAAACACATTTATCGCACTCGTTGATTTTAAACCCTCTTGCCAACATTGTCTTGTGAAATTTGGCATGCCATTGTTTGGGTGCTTGTTTAAGTCCATAAAGCGACCTAACAAGTTTTCGCACTTTCTTTTCTTTACCAGGAACCACAAAACCCTCAGGTTTTTCCATGTAAATCTCTTCATCCAATTCTCCATTTAAGAAAGCTATTTTAACATCCATTTGATGGATTTCAAGACCATACACGGTCGCTAATGCCACTAACATCCTAATAGATGTTATACTCGTTACTGGCGATTAAGTGTCAATCAAGGCCTTCCTTTTGTCTATAACTTTTGACAACAAGTCTTGCCTTATATTTGTCAATAGTGCCATCAGCTTTCATTTTCCATTTAAAGATCCATTTCGAACCTAAAGGCTTATTTCCAGGAGGAAGATCAACCAATTCCCATGTATGGTTATTCAAAATTGATTGAATCTCACTATTGACCGCCTCTTTCCAAAACGCTGAGTCAGAAGACGACATAGCTGCTTTAAAAGTTTGAGGTTCATTTTCAAGCAAGAATATCACAAAATCTGGTCCAAAGGAAGTAGATGTTCTTTGACGTTTTCTACGCGTTGGATCTTCTACACTTAGAGTATTTTCCTTTGGTTCTTCCCGAGGTCGTTTAGGTCTTTCACTTAACGACTCGCATTCAGTTTTATACGGATAAATGCTTTCAAAGAATTCAGCATTATCTGATTCCATTACTGTATTAACATGAATCTCGAGATTATCAAATTTATGGACCAAAAATCGACATGCTTTACTGTTTGTAGCATATCCAATGAAAACACAATCTACTATTTTTGGTCCGATTTTAACCCTTTTAGGTAAAGGAACTTGTACCTTTGCTAGACACCCTCACACTTTAAAATATTTCAAGTTGGTTTTTCTTCCTTTCCATTTTTCATATGGAATAGATTGCGTTTTGTTGTGGGGTACTCTGTTGAGTATTCGGTTAGCTATGAGGATAGCTTCCCCCCACAAACTCTGCGATAATCCGGAACTTATTAATAAAGAATTAATCATTTCCTTTAATGTCCGATTTTTCCTTTCCGCAATTTCGTTGGATTAAGGTGTGTAAGGTGCAATAGTTTGATGGATAATTCCATATTCCGAACATATTTCTGCAAACGGAGATTCATATTCTCCATCTCTATCACTTCTAATCATTTTGATCTTTTTATTCAATTGATTCTTTGTATTGCTTAAATGCTTCAATTGCTTCATCTGTACTATTAAGCAAATAAACATAACAATATCGAGTGCAATCGTCAATAAAAGTAATAAAATACTTTTTCCCACCTCGAGATGGTGTCGACTTCATATCGCAAATGTCAGTATGAATTAAGTCTAATGGATTTGAATTCCTTTCATCAGACTTATAAGGATGTTTTACAAACTTAGATTCAACACATATTTGACATTTCGATTTATTACACTCGAATTTAGGCAATACTTCTAAATTAATTAACTTCCGCAAGGTTTTATAATTGACATGTCCTAAACGAATATGCCATAAATTATTTGACTCCAACAAATAAGAAGAAGTTGAAATTTTATTCATACTGTCAACAACCATTATATTGAGTTTGAAAAGACCCTCCGTTAGGTAGCCTTTTCCAACATACATTTCATTCTTGCTTACAATAACTTTATCAGAAACAAATACACATTTGAATCCATTATTCACAAGTAAAGAAGTAGAAACTAAATTCTTTCTAATAGTAGGAACATGAAAAATGTTGTTGAGCGTTAACACCTTGCCGGAAGTCATCTTTAGGAATATCTTCCCATAACCTTCAATCTTGGCTGTTGAATTATTTCCCATGGAAATCTCTTCTTCGGGACCAGCAGTAGAGTAAGTCGCAAATGCTTCTTTGACAGCACAAACATGTCGAGTGGCTCCAGAGTCAATCCACCACTCCTTCGGATTTCCAACTAAGTTGCATTCCGAAAGCATTGCACAAAGATCATCAATGTCATCATTCTTCTCCACTATGTTGGCATGTCCCTTCTTCTTATCCTTTTTCGGGAGACGACAATCAGGGGCTTTGTGACCAACTCTTCCACAATTGTGGCAGTTGCCTTTGAATTTCTTTTTTGTTATGCTCCTTAGCCTGTCCAGAAGATCTATTCCTCTTCTTAATTTTTGGAGCAGTCTCCTCAACGATATTAGCTCCCATGATCGTTGCATTTCCACGAGACTTCTTCTCGGCTATTTTGTTGTCTTCCTCAATCTTGAGACAAATCAGAAGACCTTCCCACTTCATTTCTTTGCGTTTGTGCTTAAGATAGTTCTTGAAATCTCTCCACGAATGAGGAAACTTTTTAATCATTGCAGCCACTTGAAATGCTTCATTCACGACTATACCTTCAGCAATAAGGTCGTGAAAAATAAGTTGAAGCTCCTGAACTTGGGTTCCCACAGTTTTGTTGTCTATCATTTTATAGTCTAGAAACTTGGCAACCACGAACTTCTTCAAGCATGCATTTTTTGTCTTGTACTTCTTCTCAAGTGCGTCCCACAATTCTTTCAAAGTAATCATCGCATTATACACATTGTACAATCCATCCTATAAAGCGCTTAAGATATAGCTTTTGCAAAGAAAATCTGCATGCTTCCATGCCTCAACAATCATGAACTTCTCGTTGTCTGGCATATCCGCAGCAGGAACTGGAGGTTCTTCACTAGTGAATTTCTGCATACCAAGTGTGGTAATCCAGAATAACACCCTTTGCTGCCATCCTTTGAAGTTGGCTCCGGAATATTTCCCCGACTTTTCTGCCGGTGGAACAGCAGTCCGGCTTGACAAGGCTATCGTCGTTGCCGCAACAGTCGCAAAAGAATTTCCGTTATCAATTGCCATTTCTCACTATCAACAACAGAAGAGTTCAATCAATGGCAAAACCAGAACAATAAACAATATTGGAATTAACAGCAAATAGTATGTATAATAAATAAAAACTGAAGTTTTTATATACTATTTCACAGAAAACGATGAAGTTTTATGTTCTTTAAATCGTTTTCTAAATTTCAAAACTCTGATGAAGTTTTTATATCTTCAAATCAGAATCATAAAATTCAGAAGGAGTAGAAAATCACACTGGTTTTAATCTTCACAAACAGAATACAGAATATAAAAAAAATCCTTAAGATTATTAGTAATCTGCATTGTTGTAAAATAAATAAAACAGTAAATCTGAAAATACAGAATCAGAAAGTTAGTAGAACTAGAACATCAAAATAAATTCTGAAAACAGTATAGGAATAAATCGAGCCCACTGAATACGCAGTGTGTCCTTAAGGGAATTATTCCCCTCAAGTACCCGAGGTTTTGGAATATATCCTCCCTGAATAGAACGATTTAACTCACCAGCGTATCGGTACCAAAAAATTTTGGTGATCGATGAACCACTCGATGGTCGTAAAACACACTGAAATATTTTGTGCAGAAGAAGAAGAAGATCAGAAAATTTAGTCAGTAAAAATTCTGGGATTCAAGGCATATTTATAGCCAATTTTGTACTGTTTCTGAAAAGGTTTTGCAACCTTTCATAACAGCCATAGTTGTTGGAACAGATATGAATATTGCGGGAAAATTAAAAATGAATTTAAAATAACCGGGAAAGAAAAACGAACCGGACCGGGTCGCGGGTCATGGGATTGAATTTTCATTAATTAATTTAATTAAATAATTTGAAGGAATTTTGTACAAAAATATTAATCAATCAATCTTTGACCGAAGCCGAAGCCGAGCCGAGCGAGCGACGACGACGACGGCGCGAGGTTTGCCTTCTTCTCAACTCTTTAAGAGCTAGAAGAAGAGCTTTTCTATATATACACATAGATTTTTTTTCCTTCTTCCAATGAGGGACAAAGTGCACTAATTCAAAATTTCACTTTCTCCATTTCTTTTCCCACCATTTTCTATTCATTTTCTTTAGCTACATCAAGCTTAAAATTAAGATACACTAAGCTTAAAGACCAACAACTGTGTCATAGATTGTGTGTGTTTTAGTGTGAACGAATGACCTCTTTAAGTAGGAAAAATAAGTCCTTTTGTAAAGATTTTGGTTCACCAAAAATCTTTCCAAAAGGACTGACTTTTGTGTGGCAAAACAATCTACTTTTCACCAAACGTTGACATAAAGCAGAGCAGTTGTGTTTCCAGCATGCTTAAATAGTAAAATACCCAACAACCATGTACTTTAAACTCAAGTATTCATCTTTTATCTACATATGATTGAAATTCTGCTTATACACGCAAACTCAACCAATTACGAACTAGCAAAGCAAAAATATGACTCCAAATGTAATCGAGCTAAGCATTCAAATAAACTAGATTAAAGCAAAGTGACTTCTACAAACTAACAATGAATAATTGAAACCACAAAGTATTGCGAAAGTGGAATTTGGATGAGCATCGCTTAATTATTAGATAACGATCAACAACGAGCTCTTTATGCTATGAACTAACAAGTGATTTATAGCTATTATTAACATAGTTCAATTATCCTATAAATACTACCAACAAAATTAAGAGCAAATATTAATCCCTAAAACTAAATCTGAAGCACAAGCTGAAAAATCAGAAACAGGAAAGGCGAGATGGATTGAAGATTTTACCGAAAACTCGAGCTACTAGCAAGGGTGGAAAAATGGCAATGATGGTGGTGATTCAACCCGGGACATGGTTTTATTGTTGATTGATACCAAAAATACTAAATTCGGTGGTGTTCCCTGTGAGATATTCACGGATCACCGGAGTTTGCAGCACATATTCAGGCAGAAGGATCTCAATTTGTGCCAGCGTAGGTGGTTAGAGTTACTCAAGGATTATTACATCACTATATTATACCACCCGGGAAAGGCCAATGTGGTGGCCGATGCCTTGAGTCGCCGGGCGGAGAGTTTGGGTAGTTTGGCATACCTTCATGCAGCTGAGAGTCCCTTAGCCTTGGATGTTCAATCCTTAGCCAATTAGTTCGTGAGATTGAATCTTTTTTAGCCTTGTCGGGTATTTGCTTGTGTGGTTGCTCGATCTTCTCTTTATGACCGCATTCGGGAGCGCCAGTATGAGGATCCCGACCTTCTGGTTCTTCAAGATAAAGTTCGGCGGGGTGATGTCAGGGATATGACCATAGGTGATGATGGCGTGATGAGGATGCAGGGTTGTATCCGTGTGCCCAACATAGATGGGCTTCGAGAATTGATTCTTGAGGAGGTCCATAGTTCGCGGTATTCCATCCACCCGGGTACCGCGAAGATGTACCACGATCTGCGACAGCACTATTGGTGGCGAAGGATGAAGAAAGATATAATAGAGTTTGTAGCCAAATGTGTCAACTGTCAGCAAGTCAAATGCGAGCATCAGAGACCGGGAGGGTTACTTCAGTAGATTGAGCTTCCAGAGTGGAAGTGGGAGCGGATCACCATGGATTTTGTGGTTGGACTTCCTAGGACTTTGAGGAAGTATGATGCTCTTTGGGTGATTGTAGATCGGCTGACCAAATCAGCCCATTTCATTCCAGTGTTAACTACATATTCATCTTAGAGGTTCACTGAGCTTTATATCAGGGAGATTGTTCGCCTCCACGGTATTCCAGTATCTATCATTTCAGAAAGACATACACAATTCACTTCACGGTTCTGGAGAGACGTTCAACAAGAGTTAGGCACCAGGGTGGAGTTGAGTACAACCTTTCACCCTTACACAGACGGGCAGTCCGAGCGCACGATTCAGATTTTCGAGGATATGCTCTGTGCCTGTGTGATGGATTTTGGAGGGTCATGGGATCGATACTTGCCACTTGCGGAGTTTGCTTATAATAACAGCTACCAGTCCAGCATTCAGATGGCGTCGTATGAGGCTTTGTATGGTAGGCGGTGCAGGTCTCCAGTAGGATGGTTTGAGCCGGGCAAGGCCCGATTGTTGGGTACATATTTGGTTCAGGATGCCATGGACAAGGTGAAGGTGATTCAGGAGAGACTTCGCACAACTCAGTCCAGGCAGAAGAGTTATGCAGACCGGAAGGTTCGTG
Organism: Nicotiana undulata; assembly: GCA_005239495.1. Taxonomy (NCBI): domain Eukaryota; kingdom Viridiplantae; phylum Streptophyta; class Magnoliopsida; order Solanales; family Solanaceae; genus Nicotiana; species Nicotiana undulata. The sequence continues at coordinate 103,537 of ML299701.1, read as the reverse complement.
ACTTGGCATTTATGGCTGGTGATCGGGTTTTGCTTCGGGTATCGCCTATGAAGGGCTTCATGAGATTCGGTAAGAAGAGTAAGCTGAGTCCGAGGTTCATTGGCCCTTTTGAGGTATTACAGAGGGTTGGGGAGGTTGCTTATGAGTTATCCCTGCCTCCCAACCTAGCAGGAGTCATCCGGTATTTCACGTCTCTATGCTCCGGAAGTATCACGGCGATCCGACCCATGTTTTGGATTTCAGCTCAGTCCAATTGGACAAAGATCTATCATATGTTGAGGAGCATGTAGCTATATTGGACAGGCGGGTCAGAAAGCTCAGGTCGAAGAATATTGCCTCAGTCAAGGTTCAGTGGAGGGGCCATCCGGTCGAGGAGGCGACTTGGGAGACCGAGCGGGATATCCAGAGTCAGTACCCTCATCTTTTCACAGCTTCAGGTATGTTTCTATACTCGTTTGAGGACGAACAATTTTCTTAAGAGGGGGAGAATGTAACGACTCAGTCGGTCGTTTTGAGAGTTAGCGCCCCGATCCCCTGATAATTAGTTCTCCCATGTCTATTTATGCTTTTGGAACTTTTCGGAACGCTGAGTGGTGAAATTCGAAGGGATTTTGGACACATAGTCCATAAATGTAAAATTTATCTTTAGAAATTGGGCCGTAGTTAGAACTGTGTGAAGACGGATCCAAAATGGAATTCCATCGACTCCGTTAGCTCCGTTGGGTGATTTCGGGGTTATGAGCGTGTTCGGAATGTATTTTCGAGGTCCGTTGTAGATTTAGGTTTGAATTGACGAAAGTTAGAATTTTAGCGATTTCGGCCGATGGGTGAAATTTTGACATCACGCTCGGAATGGAATTCTGAAAGCGACACCAGGTCCGTAGTGTCATTTATGACATGTGTGTAAAATTTGAGGTCATTCGGATGAGTTTTGACATGTTTCGGCATCGAATGTGAATTTTGGAAATTTCATAAGTTCTTAGGCTTGAATCTATGCATAATTGATGATTTTGATGTTAGGAGGTGTGTTTTTAAGGCTCGGCCAAGTTTGAATGAGGTATTAGGGTTGGTTGGTAAGTTTAGTTGAGGTCCCGGGGGCCTCGGGTATGTTTCGATTGCTCAAACGGACATTTTAGCCTTAAGAATTTTTGCTGGTTTTTCTGGTTTTTAGAGCATCAGTTAATTGTTCAATGTGATCACATGGATTGAACCGCTATCGCGTAGAGTAAGTTTGGGCCCAACGGAATTTGTTCAATGCGATCGCATTGTAGGGATTGCGACCGCATAAGCTTATTGGTCTGGGAAGATGGGGAAATTTCTCTATGCGTTCGCGTGGGCCTTGAGTGCGAACGCGTAGGGGCCGGTCCAGGAATGCATCGCGAACGCAATGGGTTTTATGCAACCGCACAGTGTTCCATTTTAAGAGGGTGTGGCTTACCCTATGCGATTTCATCTCGATGACCGCGATCGCACTTCACATTTTAGGCCTGGGCAGAATATTAAAACCCAATTCGAGGGTTTACGCCATTTTTCACATTTTTCGAATTTGGGAGCTCGGGAAGGGAGATTTTTGAAGACTTTTGCACCTGGGAAACTTGGGTAAGTGATTTCTACCCAACCTAGATCAATTTCCATGATTCCTAACTTAAATCTAGTCTTTAAATTTCGAATTTTGGTGGAAATTTTGGGGAAAAATGGATAAACGTCGTAGGACGAATTATTGAGTTTTGATTGAGTTTTTGACATCCGATTTGAGAGATTCATATATGGTTAGACTCGTGAGTGAATGAGTGTCCGGAATATATAATATTTACCATATTTCGAGACGTGGGCCCATGAGACTTTTTGGGCGAATTTCCTAATTTCGCGTATTAGCTTCGAAATAATTAGCTATTATGATTCCTTAAAGTGTTATTTACATTATGCAATCGAATTTAATAGATTTGGGCCACCCGTAGTCGGATACTCATGGCAAGAGCGTGATTTTGGGTTGAGTAGCGCAGTCGAGGTAAGTGGCTTGCCTAACTCTGTGTTGGGGATTTCCCCTTAGGTTGTTTTGATATTGTTTTGGTTATGTGAGCGCTGTGTACGTGAGGTGAAGAGGGCGTACACGGTCTATTGTTGCTAAAACTCCACTTCTTCCTTTCATGACATAAATCATTTATCCCTATTTCATTGCTTCTTGTACTAACTGTGTAGTGTAGCTTAGGAATGAGCTTGGCTACCTGTCTTACTTGAGTTACTCCTACTTGTTAATATTTGTACCATGTTTTAGGTAGTTTTATCCGTATTTGCCCGTGGTTTCCTTCTGAGTTGTTCAAATACACTGTATCTTGTATTCATTGCATTGCATATTTAAACTGGGACTACGGACTAGGTTTCAGGAGCTTTCCCCCTGTACTGCATTGCATATTTAAATTAGGACTACGGACGAGATTCCGGGAGCTTTCCCCCTGTACTGCATTGCATATTTAAATTGGGACTACGGACGAGACTCCGGGAGCTTTCCCCCTGTACTGCATTGCATATTTGCTATTGAGACATATGTTGTGCTGAGCCAAGGGATCTCTTTTACTATTCTTTGGAATTTACCGTTTCTACTGTTTGCTTTAGCTTAATATCTATCTTTGTTTAGATTTTTAACTGTTTTTACTATAAATATCCGGTAGAGCCTTAACCTGACCTCGTCACTACCTGACTGGGGTTAGGCTTGGCACTTACTGGGTACCAATTGTGGAGTACTCAAGCCCTTTCCTGCGCATGTTTTCCATGTGCAGATTCAGGTACCAGTACACGTCATTTTGGCTAGGAGTACTTTAGCACCTGCCAGGAGACCGCGAGGTAATTTTGCCGCGTCTGCAGAATCCCACGAGTCTCCTTCTACTCTAGTATAGTCATAGGAGACTTATATACATTTTCCCTTATTCCAATGTATAGAGCTACATTAGTACAGAGCTTGTGATTATTGTGACGTTCCGGATTTTGGGAAGTGAAAGTTGTAAATGTCGAGCGGTTGAGTTATATATTTTCTTCTTCTTTTCTATTTTTACTGTTATATTGCTTTATTTTTTCCGCATGTTTTAGGCTTACCTAGTCGTAGGGACTAGGTGTCGTCACGAGACCGTTCGGAGGGTAATTCGGGTCGTGATAGAACATGAAAAAAATGATATGTGTATCACATTATGTATCATTAATGTATCATATTTGTATCAAATGTATATCACATGTACATCCATATATACTTGTGTGTGAGATACATGTTTGATACATGTGTGTCGCAGAAGAATATTTTGAACTCGATTTTAACTACGAATTTTGCTACCAAATAAGTTCAAATCACCTCAAATCTTCCTCAAATTTTGTATATTGATTCATCTATATGTTTTCAATGGCTATCATCCATACCCATTGAAAAAAGTCATTTTTTTCCTAAGATTTTTGGAATATTGTGTGTGTATATAATATCATCACCTTATTTGCTACATCATCCATGAAATTTTCTTTCTGTATTGTTCTAATGTTGCTAATCACGCTTAAAAATATGGAAGGATATCTTTGTGTGTGATTCTTAGAAAAAAAGAACCTTATTTATTTGGGTTTTCAATTTTTATATGTGCTTGGCTAGTTTTTATAAGTATATAATTAATGGCTAGAGGTTGATAAGTTGAAACTTATTTGGAATATTTCAGTAAGATTCCCTTTTATTATTAGAAAATGGGGTTTTAATCTGACATGATATATTAAATGTGTGATATTTTTTTTTTAGTCAAAACAAAAATAACTTTGGTAGGATGTTTCCATAAGTTGGGTGACTTATAGGATTTACTCTAATTTTCTTAAAACAATAGAAGAATCTCCAAATGTTAAATAAATAAAAAGTACAAGCCACTTACTATCACATGTTAAACTAATGGTACCAAAAAAAAAAATACATTATAACATATATCACTTAAATCCATGATAACCCCCCCCCCCCCCCCCCCCCTCCCCCCCAAACAAAAGGGTGAAGATCATGGTCTAGTGGGATTTCTAAAAGTACTTTACAGGTAATGCCATAACCTGCATTGAATAATTATCATCCTCATCTGAACTTCATTCATTTCTAAGTTACCCTCTACTGTTTGGTCATACATTACCAAATTGGCAATTTCATATATGACCCTCTACCTAACCTATACAGAGAACCATAACCAATGAATTTTTTTTTAATTTTTTTTTTTTTGGCTTGTTGGAGGAAGGGGGTTCATTTCCAATCAAACTAAATCTGATTTACCAAAAAAAAAAAAAAAGATACTCATGGTTGATGATATGTAATAGTACTCCCTTCTTTCAGTTTAAGCAGAATTATTTAATTTTTTTAACCATTTTAAAACGCATACAAATTCTTTTAAATTTGAAAACTATTTAATTTAAACTTTTTCATTCTTAATGACAACCTTTTATTGCCATATAAATATTATAGCGTATGATAAGTTTTAAAAATGTTATAGCCACGCAAATATTAAGATATAAAATTACAAATTTCAAAAGTGTTTCTTTGTAAATTATGTAAGGCAAACAATGCCGTATATATAAGTTGAAACAAAAAAAGTAGAATTTTACGCGATTTTATAATGGGATTTTGCATACGAATTTGTAGTGCGATTTTATTTATACCATCAAGTTACATTAAAGATAACTACAAATAACATTTATAAACAATGAAATTAATAACCTAGAAAAATAATACATATCTTAAAATTTATTTATATATAAAAATTCTATACGCTATCGAAGTCGTAAATAATTGTTCCTCAAAGGAAGCAAGACAATTAGTTAGAAGGTTAGTTGAAACACCGAGGTCATTTTGGTACTTACACACAATTAGCTCGGTGCATAAAATGATGTTGCCTCAGCATGCTTTGATGCCACAACCAAGTTCTTGAGAAAAACTCATTCAACTTCACTTTTACAAAGCAAATTAATCTCAACTTTTCAAATGGCTGAGAAAAGCAAAGTTCTGATAATTGGAGGAACTGGATATATTGGAAAATTTGTAGTAGAAGCAAGTGCAAAGTCTGGTCACCCCACCTTTGCTTTGGTTAGAGAGAGCACAGTTTCTGACCCTGTTAAGGGTAAAATTGTTGACAATTTCAAGAATTTGGGTGTCACTATTCTTCATGTATGTATATATATAGTGCATTAATTCTTTCCATTTATGCAAACCAAAATGAGGATAAAGAAATGAAATTAAACTTTTAGAGGTCTGCGTATATCCCACCCTCTCCCAGACTCCACTTGTAGGATCACACTGGATTTGTTGTTATTTGTTGTAAAATGAGGAAAAATAATTGAAATTAAAATTTTACATGCAAGTAATAGTAAATTTCTTTGTTTTGAACAGGGTGATTTATATGATCATGAGAGTTTGTTGAAGGCTATAAAGCAAGTGGACGTGGTAATATCAACATTGGGGATGATGCAGTTGGCTGATCAAGTTAAGATCATTGCTGCTATCAAAGAAGCTGGCAATATTAAGGTAAATGGTTCTTATTTTTTCAATATTTTAGGATACATTTAGCATCAGTACTCTGTTATTTCTATCTGTTAATGCTCATTCATAGTACTTGGATACACACAAAAAAGGGCAGCCGTTATGCGCGGGAGGCTGTTTCCACGTCTCGAACCCGTGACCTCCTATTTAAATGGCAGCAACTTTACCAGTTACGACTAGGCAACTTTACCGGTACTTTGATACAATTAGCCTGAATAACATTTGAACAAATATAAGAAAAGGAGTAATGTAGGTCAAAGGATAATAATGGAATCTTGATAAATACAGTAGTAGTTGATAAAATTGTTAATTTTTTAGATCGCATTTGAATTATCTTACACTTAAATTTTTCAGAGGTTCTTCCCTTCGGAGTTTGGTTTGGATGTTGATAAGACCAATGCTGTGGAACCAGCAAAGTCTGCATTTGCTGTGAAATCTCAAATCCGCAGAGCTATTGAAGCTGAAGGAATTCCTTATACTTATGTCTCATGCAACTGTTTTGCTGGTTACTTCTTACCAACTATGGTTCAGCCTGGTGCCACTGCTCCCCCTAGAGACAAAGTCATCATTCCCGGGGATGGAAATGTTAAGGGTACGCGCAAAATAGTTCTTACCCCCGCGACACCAGTGTTGGTTGGCGACTCCATTGATTTGTCTGTCTCATTTTTGTATACTGTTTGTTTGTTTGTTTGCAGCTGTATTCAATGAAGAACTTGACATTGGCACCTACACTATTAAAGCTGTTGATGATCCGAGAACGTTGAACAAGACCCTCTACATTAAGCCTCCCAAAAACACGTTATCGTTCAATGAACTCGTGGCTGTGTGGGAGAAATTGATTGGAAAAACTCTCGAGAAGATCTACATTCCAGAGGAGCAAATTCTCAAAGACATTGAAAGTCAGTTATCTTTATCATCCCTCTTTAATCAAGATTGTTCTTTCAATTTAGCTTTAGTAATCCTGATGTTGTGTATATTGTATACTGTTGCAGCATCTCCAATGCCATTACCTGTTATACTAGCAATCAACCACGCAACATTCGTGAAGGGCGATCAAACCAATTTTAAGATCGAGCCATCATTTGGGGTTGAGGCCTCGGAACTTTATCCAAATGTCAAGTACACTACTGTGGAGGAATACCTTGGTTGCTTTGTGTAAATTTTACACGTTTAATGTCTCCGATCACTCGAATAAATTGTTACACGATGAGTGTTAATTGTCAAATATTTTGTATTGAATTGTGAGTGTTTGTAACCTGCGTGATCGGAGACTTAGTGAATGGTCTGTTTTAAGCTTATATCTGTTTTCAATATCATCCATATTGAGTATATTATGAAACTACAGATAATGGAAAACATTGGTGTATTTTTGCTTTTGCGTTATTGTCTACCCTCTGTACCAGATTTTAAGCTATCATTATTGAGCATTAAGTTTTCGAATGTATGGAACATAATCAACGGGTAGTTTACCCTAAAATTCAGCGTGGAGCCAAGATTTGAAGGTTATGGGTTCTAAATTTGCCGCGGACCTATAACTCGTCTTAGTTACTGGGTTCACAATTAAATATTTGTAGTTATTTAAGCAAAAGTGACTGGGTTCGGCCAAACCCGCACCTCATAGGTTAGCTCCGCCTCTGTAAAATCTTAAGAATTCAACCAGCACATCAACTTTCAATTCCCCTCATTCATAGAATTCAAACATTTACGATATAGTCTCTATTTTGTTTGCCGACTCTTCATTCAGAATGATTTGAACCTATGTAATTAGTATTGCGATCTGCGATCAAAGAGCTGAATAAGGGAATGAGTGAATACATTGGAAAATGTTATCAATTTGGTATGATGAAATAATGAGGTTTTACCCTACCATTATCATGCTTTAGTCATACTACAGGAAGTTCTTCTGCTATTGCCAACTAGTTAGGTAAACCCTCCAACTAGGGTGTCAAATAGAAGGATTGGGTCGATTTTGGGCGGATAAAAATAGGTTGAGTCAATAAATAAGGGGTTATTGACCCCCCAAAAATTACTTTGGCGGAGATGGGTTGAGTCAAGATGAGCTAAAATTTGGGTCATAAGTCAACCTATCCAACTATTATCAAGATTTGATTAATATGTGTTGATTTCTTATGAATTGTATAATTGTTAAATAAGACTTTTGTTCTTTTGTTATGGTCAAATATAACATATCAAACAAAAATAATATTTGTGTGATATTTTGAGCAAAGTTATCAATTTGGGCTAAAAATCAATCCTACTTTAAATGAATTGAGATGGGTTGAGCCAAGATGGTCTGAATTCAATAAATGGACGGATCAATAATCAATAACCAGCCCAACCTTGGACGGGTCATTTGGCCTTGAGCGAAATTTGACAGCTCTACCTCCAACTTTAGAGGCAACAGTGCATGCTTCATTTTAGACTGGATCATGATCCTTTCATAATTAGAGTAATTTGTGACAAAACTTTTCAGCTGCAACAATGTAGGATGATTAGACATGAAGTAAACTAGAAGATTAATAAAGAAGTCACAAATAAAGGAAAAGAGGATCAAGAATATTTAAGCTAAAAGTAAAACCAGCCAAAAGTACTTTCAGGCATGGAGTCCCTTTAGACAAACTTCTTCCACATTGTCTTTGTTAATTATTCTGCTGCCTCAAAGACTAAAACCTTTAATTTGCCTTTCTTTTTACTCAAAGTTCATCAATCCCCATTGCCATTATTGTTATGTGGTAAAGGAAAATTAAATGGAAAAAGAGGGAGAAATAACAATTACTTTAATTAATGGAATTGTTGTTGTACCTTCTTTAGATATATTTACAAATCATAGTGTCCACTCTAACCCCTCCCAATAATGCAAACACGACCCTATCTCAATATCAAAGTGAAGCTTCCTTAACAATTTGGAAAATGCACTAAATTTCTGCAACCCAAAAAGGAGTCCTCACTCATCAATTGCTCGGATCCGCTAAAAATATCACCACACCGATATCAGATCCTCCAAATATGCACTACTTTTGAAGGATCAGACACACGTGGTGAAAGACATTTTTGAGGGCCTGAACAACATAACTTATAAATACTAGCTCTCCCGTAACCTCCTCCATCCATGTGTCGGGGCTGGAAATGGCCCCAACACTGGTGCTAATGGTGGCATCGACTCTTTCCATGGCGGTGCCGCCGCAACTATCGCCCTCCTTGGCAACAACTCCATCACTTTACCATCCTTTATTCTCTCCTTTAAATCACCTGCAAAATAGAGATTAATAACTCCAAACTTTGTAAGACCAATAGCTAGGAAGTGATGAAACATTTTAATAATATCCTTACTTGTGTGTTTGATAACAAAAAACTCTCCATTGGCTTTAGCAGAAGCTGACAAACGGACAAGAACAGGTGTAACAATGGTGAGAACAGCCCAAAAGAATAAAATCAAAATAAAAGTTCTCCCACTCATTTGCTGCAGAATTTTCAGACAAACAATTGAAATGAAGGATTTTATGTAGTAGCAAAACTATATGTAGTTAATTAGGTACTACAAGAAGACCTTTAATTACTTAGCTGGCCATGTTTTAGGAACAATTGTATTGATGATACTAAAGTATTCAAAGCTGCTACGAATAATGCCCAATTGGACGTGTATGATTTGTATAAACAAAACCCCATTTGTAAAAAAAGAAAATCAGATACTAATTACTATATGATGATAATCTTGTTAATTTCTCTGTTTCGGTTGTTAGGAAGTTGTTACACCGTACCACTTGTGTGTTTTATGATTAATAGCCTATTTTGTATTTTGGCCAAGTTTCTAAAATCTGCTTATTTCGAGAAGTGTGTTTTTTAGAAGTGCTTTTCAAAAAAGTATTTTTGGTGAGAATCGGTTTGAGTTTGACTAATTAATTTGAAAATCACTTTTGTACAGTAATAGTGTTTGGCCAAGTTTTTGTAAGCTGCTTCTAAGTGTATTTTTCTAAAAAATACTTCTCAGAAAAGTGTTTTTGGGGAGAAGCTACATTTCTGCATCTCAAAAACTGCTTTTGGGGAGAAGCTACATTTCTGCATCTCAAAGACTGCTTCTGATTCTCCTCAAAAGTACTTTTTTCCTTCTAAAAGCTTGGCCAAACACCTTAATTTTTGGCCAAAAGCACTTTTGGCAATAAATAAATAAATAAATAAAAATTGACCAAAGAGGCTATAAGTATTCACGCGGCATATCATATCCTAGTCATACAGCCCAGTTTATCAACTCATTTAGCCCAAAATCATCTTATCTTCGAAATTTCCACTTTAAATTAGGCACATACTGTTATGTTAGTTAAGAGTTAATGAGAATTGAATAGACAACTTTGACACGACAGCACAGGGTGTAGTGGACTTCTATATTTGCCTCCAAGAAGCAACTTCATCTCAAGAGCAAATAGAAAAGACAACTCGGTGGCAAACCCCTCTGTGAGCAATTCCGAGAATGGCTGGATCACATAGAGTCGGTTGTGTGTTGTCCTACCTATCTATTGTGATACCGAAAGTGGTTATATAGTGGTGTTTTGATGCATATGAGGTCGTGGAGATTGTATTGGTCAAAATTTAGACTGAACTTAATGACTATAAATGGACGGGACGTAGTTGAGGACAAAGTCGATCACGACTTAATGGCGAGGAGTCACCTGAAAGAAAGATTAGCGCCGAGGTCGAGTAAAGAACATATGGAAGCGACGACCAGAATAAGTTTTAGAATATGGAGAATGAATATTCCATTGGATATTCCTTCAATTGTATTTTTTAGGGTTTCTTAGAAATATCCTCTATAAATAGGAAGAGATTAAGAACAAAAAGGGATCTTCACTTTTCTGATAAGAACACATTGTAAAGAGTTGACTACAGGAAATATACAAAAGTTTGTCTTGTCCATTGATTCCATTGTTTAATATACACTTTTTATTCACAGGATCCAAGGATCTCTTGTCCACCTTCATTTTCTATTATTTCATCTTGTTGTCAGGAAGGAGAATCATCCAAGTCATCTTACATTTGGGTGATATACTCCCTCTTATTACATTTATTGTCATTATCTACATATATTGCATGCGTTCATTACTACATCCATTGACAATCATTGAGTATTTGTAGTTAGCATTCAATATTAACGAACGCGGTCCTACATCATCAATACACCTAACCTTTAGATCTAGTAGTTATTATATTTAACTAGGATTCACCCTCTATTTTCTCATTAATCCGTTTAAGAAAAGGCTTAACACTTTTGTGGTAAAACAATTTGGTGTAGTATGTGGGGAGGTTCTAGTTAAAATTTTAGTTTCTTCTAGATCTAAAAAACAACAACAACAACCATTTTTTTCCCGTTTGCACGAGCTAACAATGGCAGGAAAATGAGATGAAAGACTGAAATCAATAGTGGACGTCACTGCCAACCTCCTAAAACCGTCAACGAGGTTGATAGAGAAGACAAGGAGAATGTGACGTCGAGTGCCACACCCAAGGCGAAGTGACTCACCTCCCCTTCATAGGAGTGTAACCGCTTCACGCGAAAGGGGAACCTCCCCCTCATTGGAGGCATGGTTGACGAGTACTCTAAACAACATACTCGCGCTCAAGGGGCGGGTAGGAGCGTTGCACGAGCGGACACCACAACAACCGTCAACGAGCAGCCCGGTCCTCTCCAACAGGTAACACTAACATCGTTGTTGATGCAGGTAATTACGCGCTTGCAGCCATTCTGAAGAAAATGGAAGAAATGTAGAACGAGAATAAAGCGTTCCGCGACCAAATAAGGGAGCACCAAGAAAGGGTTGATAAGATACCGGGCGCCCCGAAACTTCTACCAAAACGGGATGTCGGCATGTTTGTCTAACAACCATACAACGAGGAGGAAGCCCCGCATGCCATACCCAAGACCTTCATAATTCCACCATATTTGAAGATATATGACGGCACAACAGACCCCGAAGACCATATCATTCATTATGTCATGGCAGTAAAAGGCAACGACCTCTCAAAAGATCAGGTACCATCAGTGCTGCTGAAGAAGTTCGGCGAAACCCTAACAGGGAGAGCCTTAACATGGTACTCGCAGTTACCAGAACATTTGATAACGACGTTCGAGGAAATGACCGATAAGTTTGTCACCTCCCACGCCGAGGCTAAGAAAGCAGAGGCCAGGGTGAATGACATATTCGCCGTGAGACAACCGCCTGGCGAGGGACTCAGGGTCTTCCTTGCCTGGTTCAACAGAGTAAGAATGAGCTTGTCAAACGTATCAGAAGGGATGGCAATGGCAGCCTTCCAAAATGGGTTGAACAGGAATGGGTCGAGGGCGACCAGAAAGTTGTTAAGCAGACTCATGAAATACCCTCCCACCACTGGGAAGAAATTCACAACGCCTATTGTGCCGAGGTGAGATCAGATGAGGACGACCTCAACGGTCCAACACAACATCTAACATCAGTCCAAACAGAGTTGAGAAAAGATCGTCGTAATGATAGCCGAAGAGATCATTCAGGTCCATGCCTCAACCGAGAAAGGCACCAAACATATGTCAGAACGGTCGTCCAGACCACACACTGGGACTCACCAAAACGAAAGAGGTATGTCTACACTTTTATCTGCTCACAATTTTTGTGTTTCCCCTTCAGAAATAGTGTACGCCCTAGAGAAGCTCGGCCATAAGGTGAAGTGGCCGCAAAAGATGAAGTCCGACCCTAGTTCCAGAAAGTCGAACGCCATTTGTGAGTTCCATCAGGAGCGGGGCCATAAGACCGAGGACTGCATAGCCCTACGGCAAGAGGTGGTGAACATGCTTAACCAGGGACATCTAAGGGAGCTGATGAGCGACCGAGGAAGGGCCAATTTCCGCCGCGGACGAGAACAACACCAAGGCCCTCCAAAGCCACCCTCCCCCGCCCGCACCATCCAAATGATCATCGGCGGAGGCGACAAAGAAGCAATCAACCACGTGAAGTTCACCACCACACACAAACTGAAGCGTTCGATCACCCATGAACGGTATGATGACCTTAAAGACAGTATCATCTTCGATAAGTCATATACCCACGGTTTGACCTTTCCTCACTTCGATGCTCTTGTCATTACTTTACGTATTTTATATTTTGATGTAAGAAGGACAATGGTAGACGACGGGAGAGGCGCGTGTATTATCCACCCCCCAGTTCTCGCACAAATGAGACTCGAGGACAAAATAGTATCGCGTTGCATAACACTAACAAGTTTTAACAATGCAGTTGAATGAACCTCATGAGAGATAACGCTGCATGTTCTGGCTGGGGCGTCACCATCGAAACAGCGTTCCACGTCATGAACCAGGACACACCCTACAACGCCATCATAGGGCGACCCTAGATACACGCAATGAGGGCTATCCCGTCCAGCTTATATAAAGTCATCAAGTTCCCTACTCCGTGGAGAATATTCAGCATCCACGGTGAACAACGCACAGCTCAAGAATGCTACCGCATCGCCCAAGATTGCACATGCACTCAACAATTAAAGGAAGTGGGCTCGAGATCATAACAACTACCGAAGCTGGGGCCTGAATTTGACGAACAAAAAAATGTCATCAAGGACCCCCGAAGTCGTGGAAGCCACAGGGTCAACGGTAGAAGACCTCGACCCCGTCCAACTGGATAGAAACGATCACAACAAAAAAGCTTATATCGGCTACACAACTCTCAAAACCAGGTAAATTTCATAAATTTTTAATTGACAACGTCGATCTGTTTGCTTTCTCCTATGAAGATATGCCCGGTATCCCGAAAGACATTGACACACACAAGCTGAACGTCGATCCACTCTACCCGTTGGTACGACAAATCAGAAGAAAATTCAACGCGCAATCAATGAGGTCGTCCCCGAAGAGGTGGAAAAACTACTCGCCAACGGCTCCATCCGAGAGTCAAAATACCCCCAATGGGTCGCCAACGTGGTCATGGTGAAAAATAAAAATGGGAAGTGGCGCATGTGCATGGATTTCAAGGACCTAAATAAAGTCTACCCGAAAGACTCCTCTCCATTGCCCCACATCGATCAACTCATCGACGCAACAAGGGGGCACGAGTTGTTAAGTTTCTTGGACGCTTACTTAGGCTATAACCAAATCCTCATAGAGGAGGATGACCATGAAAAGACCACTTTCATCACCTACCAAGGGACAAACTGCTATAGAGTCATGTCGTTCGGGTTGAAGAACGCAGGGGAGACTTATCAAAGGCTGGTCACCAAGATGTTCAAAGACCAACTCGGCAAAACAATGGAAGTTTATATAGACGATATGTTGGTCAAATCAAAAAGAAAGGAGGACCACATCGACCACCTGAAGGAAGCCTTCGACATACTAAGGCGATACGGCATGAATCTAAACCCCCAAAAGTGTGCCTTCGGCATGACCTCGGGGAAGTTCCTTGGTTTTCTGGTGTCACAAAGAGGCATTGAGGTCAACCCCGACCAAATCAAAGCCATTGAGGGAATACTTAAAATATTGACCAGTAAGAAACATGTACATAAACTGACCGGCCTTACAGCCACCCTGTCGAGGTTCATCTCACGATCCTCAGACAGATGCCACAAATTCTTCAACGTGCTCAAAAAGGAAAACGGACTCCAGTGGAATTCCGAGTGCATCGAGGCCCTAAGAGAACTAAAGGCATACTTGTCCTCGCCCCTACTACTCGCCAAGGGAGAACCCGGCGAGCGTCTCTTAATCTACTTAGTTGTATCAGACGTCGCAGTAAGTGGAGTGTTGGTCCGTGAGAACAAAGGTACGCAAACTCCAATCTATTACATTAGCAAAACCCTGTTCGGCCACCTCAAAAAGCTGGCCCTAGCATTGGTCGTAGCTTCACGAAAGCTTAGACCTTATTTTCAATGCCACCCCATCTCGGTGGTCACGACTTTCTCCCTAATAAGCATCCTACATAAACCCAAGATGTCGAGGAGATTGGCCAAGTGGGACATCAAATTAAGCGAGCATGATATAACATATTAACCGCAAGCAACGATAAAGTCACAGGTACTCGCCGACTTCGTCGCCCATTTCAGTGCCCAAATAATGCATGAGGTCGAGCGGGAGGCTTCTCATACATCTCCCAAGTTACCCGACCTATGGGTCCTATACACTGACGGCGCTTGCAACGCGTTAGGATCTGGACTGGGACTCGTACTCGAGGTCCCAACAGGCAAAGTCATCCGCCAGTCCATATGGTGCCCCGATATGACTAACAATGAGGCCGAGTACGAGGTCGTAATTGTAGGACTAAGACTAGCTCTCAATTATAGAGCACGACGAGTCATCCTTCTATGTGACTCACAACTCGTTGTCAACCAAGTGACATGGACTTTCCAAATCAAAGAACGAGGCTACAAAAATACCAGGCAGAAATTCATAAACTACTACTGGAGTTCGACGAATGTCAACTCGACCATATACCTCGAGAACAGAACATTGAGGCATATGTCCTAGCCAAATTAGCAGCAACCCAAGAATATAAGCGAGAAGGAAAACGTGGTTACCCTCCTCCATTCGTCAATAAACCAAATTGAGGTACACTCTACAAATTTGACTTGGGACTGGCGCAACCGCATTATAGCACATTTGCAGGAAGGAATACTCCCATCAGAAAAAAACGAAGCTAAGAAGCTACGAATGCAGGCAGCCAGATACAACATCATCAACCACGACTTGTACAAAAGAACGTTTGGAGGCCCCTTAGCGAAATGCCTAGGGCCAAATCAAACCAGGCGCGTCCTCGAGGAAGTACACGAAGGCCACTACAGAGCCCACACTAGCAACCAAGCCCTCGTTAGATGCCTCATTCGAGCAGGCTATTACTGGTCCACCATGAAAAAGGAAGCCGCCGACTTCATTAAGAAGTGCGAGTAGTGTCAGAAATACACTTCAAGATACACCAAGAGGGAGAGCACCTCCACTCGGTCACATCGCCATGGCCGTTCATCAAAATGGGGAATGGACATTGTTGGACCACTTCTAGCGGGACGAGGTAATGTACGATTCCTTTTGGTTTTAATTAACTACTTTTCTAAATGGGTAGAAACAGGTGCTTTCGCCCAAATACGCGAACATGAAGTTATCACATTCATATGGAGGAACATCATATGCTGCTTCGGCATCCCCAAAGAAATCAGTTGTGACAACGAACCCCAGTTCACCGGGAAAAAGACAACTGAATTCTTCGAGAAATGGCACATCAAGCGAATACTCTCCACGCCATATCACCCTACAAGCAACGGCCAAGCCGAATCCTCCAACAAAATAATATTGAACATCATGAAGAAGAAGCTCGAGGACGCCAAGGGACTGTGGCCAGAACTACCACCAGAAGTGCTATGGGCATACCGCACCACACCAAAAACAAGAACAAGAGAAACGCCATATTCACTAGTCTATGGGACTGACGCAGTGACACCAGTCGAAGTCGGAGAACCATGTTTGAGATACTCCAACGAGAGCGGACCATGAAACGATGAGAACATGAAGCAAGACCTTGACGAAGCAGACGAGCGAAGAAACATGGCTTACATAAGAATGATAGCCCAAAAACAGCAAGCAGAACGACACTACAACAAAAAGGCCAAAGTAAGACCACTCAAGGTCGGGGACTATGTACTCAAGGCCAAAACACAGGCGAGCAAAGATCCAAGAGAAGGTAAACTAGGAACCAATTGGGACGGGCCATACAAAATCACGGCGGCAACGAACAAAGGATCATTCCAACTAGAAACAATGGAGGGAAAACTATTGCCAAACATCTAGAACGTCGCCCACCTCAAATACTTCAACTTCTGAAAATGGACGTCCTCCATGTCGTACTATTTTTTCCTCATCCGAGTTTTGTCCCAATTGGGTTTTATCGGGGAGGTTTTTAACGGGTGACGAAGAGGGCGTCTCGAAGTTTAAGTGTTGAAAT
>ML299701.1:76123-86956 GCA_005239495.1 Nicotiana undulata | reverse complement strand
CCACCCCCCCCCCCCCCCCAATCAACTACTTCTCCAGGCTGAGCGATGAAGAGACTAGAACTTTTCAAATGTACGTATGGAACAAACAGAAACATGTAATATTCTCCAATGAATGAATAAACAAAGCAGTATGCAGCATTCTTGCACAACTCCACCAAAGTTGCACATCACACCAACACAGAGAATACACCTTCGACATTGCTCGAATTAACTTACATTCGTCATCGCCTGAATTATTTTACATTCGAGCTTGCTCGAATTAACTTACATTCGACACCGCTCGAATTATTCAACCTCGCCCGAATTATTTTGCATTCAACCTCGCTCGAATTACTTTATATTCGACCTCGATCGAATTACTTTACATTCCACCTCTCTTGAATCAATCAAACCTCGACCTCGTTCGAACTAACTTATATTTTGACCTCAAATTAGTCCATATTTGACTCTGCCAAAATCCTTACATGAAAACGACCGAAAAGTCAGGGACTTTCTCACAAAAGAAAACGACAACGAGGGAGGAAAAAGGGAAAAAGAAAATCTGAAAATACACGGCAAAAAGACAATTGTTCCATTTCAACTGTTTAGCTCCAATACATTTCACAAAAGGGCCTGAGAGACACCCCCACAAAAAATAGCAAAACAAAAAAAACTAAGTACAAAGGCTTCACGCCGCATCATCGTCATCAGCATCGTCGGCATACTCATCATCATACCAAGGGTCGGAGGCAAGCCCATACAAGGCATATCCTTCATCATCCCCGTCGAGCATACCAAGATCGTAACCACAAGCTTCATGAGATGCACGTGCCTTGACACGAACGTCTTCAAGCTCCGCCTCTGAAACCTTCCTGGTCGCCTTCAAATACTTATACACGTCAAGCTGGGCCTCAACGTGAACCCACATCTCGTACAACTCCCGTGACACACTAGGATAGGCAGAAGCACGAGAAGTAGACAGTTGGGCCTACTGTTGCTCCTTTTCGGCCTTTAAGGTGACGACCTGCTCATTCATCCCATATAGCTCTGCACCTAAACCCTCGATTCGCTCCTCCAACCTTGCCACCTTGAGCGCCGAAGTCTCTGCCTTGCTAACCCTCTCAGACCTACAAACACGTAGGGTACCCTCTAAGGCTGCTGTCTCCGCCACGAAGGCTATCCTGGTTCTCTCAGCCAGGTTCAGCTCTTCGACCATAGTGTTTAACTCCGCCCTCAAGTCGACGACCCTGGCCTCGCTTTGATCATGCTCGACCCTTAAGGACGACACCCACACCTGGAGATCTTCATTCTCAACCATCACCCATTTGCTCACTTCGAGCTCATCCTCCTTAGACTTCAGCGTCCCTTCCAACACGCTGCATCGGCCGATGGCCCTCATAATCTCCTCATCTTTCTCCTTCAGCTCCTCGCCCTTCTGCTTGATCTCTTCGCGCAATGATTGGAACTGAACATCCTCACCAACAATTTTGACCATCATCCAATGCTTGGAGTGATACTCTTTATACTTAGACTCCATCCTATTGTAGAGAGTCGTCATCTCCTCTCGTCGGTCACACTTAATATCCAAGATGAGAGTCTGACATGCAAAGGAAAGCATGTCAGCAAGAGTAAACAACACATACGAAACAAATAAACTTAGGGGGGAAGAAGTAAACACTTACTCGCAAGGTCATGTCTGATATGCCCAAAGACAGGTTTGCATCTCTTAGTGTCTGCAACATCTTATTTTCAGCTTCCGCACAAAAAGGATCAAAGGACGGTGCCGCCCGTTCCGAGTCGACCAAGAGGTTGTAGCTCACAGGAATGACTATGTGCCGATTAGGACCCTCTGTCCTAATCTCCACGCGAGTAGCCCTCTCCTCGAAGGCCCGTACCTCCTTAGGGTCGATGTCTAAGACAGAGTTATCGTCCTCCACAGGAACGACTCTATCTCTCGACCACTGATGGTGAGCCAACCTCAATAGCCCATGTAGGCTCTCCTCTACCACGGTCCCCCTCAACCTCGAATGGCATCTTCTCCATGACGACACCCGGTGCAGGAGCAACCTCGACATCTGGTGAAGGCACCAATCCCGCTTCCAAAGTGATGAGCTTTTCCAGCTCAATGTCAGCAATAATGGCCTTCCCACCCTTCACCATTCATCTCTTCTTCGGTGACGCCTCCTCCTCGCCATGAGACGACTCGTCGACTAGGTGCAAGATAGGCTGAGAAGAGATCTCATCCGGCACAACAACAATTCGAGGGGTGGAGTCCCTCAACGGCGAAGCTTGAGTCTGACCTCCTCGTGCAGACTCAGCAAGAGCGAATTGCATCCCCGCCGAGGCAACCACCTAACAAAATGCAAGCAATAGAGCCTTCGCCTTTTTGGAAGTTCGCCGACCTAGCACCAAAAGAAAATCACATCAAAGGACAATAGGGAATGACAATAAGTCGAAAGGTAAAAATAACACTTACTGGACGAAGACTTGGGTCCAAAGCGCCTGCGGAAGGACACCCAGTCGCGGATTCCCATGGTGTAGGGTAACACGCGAGCTACCCAATCTTCAATATCAAAGACGAGAGAAGGTAGGCGCTTCTCGGCTGAAAACAGAAAAGTCGTGAGTGGGTTGAGAACACAAAAAAGAAAAAAGAGAAGAAATAATGAGCAACATATGGAAAGTGACCATAGACCCTTACGATTATAGTTCCATTGCTCGAGGAACCCGGATGGATCCTCCACTAGGTGCTCGGTCCTGATGAAGAAGTATTTATGCCAGAACTGTCGGTTCGCCTTATCATCTATCTCGGCCACCAATCCTTTGGTCCCACGATGCCGTAGATGTATCAATGTGCCTCTATAAAAACTAGGCGAGAAGAGATGCAGCATATGGCAGATGGTGACCACACAACCGGCCAACTCCGCGTACTTCACCAGCATCAAAAAAACCTTATATAAATAGGGGGAGAGCTGCGCCAGGCAGATGTTGTAAAAACGGTAGAACTCCTCCTTGGGAGGGAGGAAGAGAGTAACCGACCAGGAAAGGATAGACGTAGAAAGCGCAATATCCGGGCCGGTGAACCTGTACTATGTTGCCTCTCGCCGGAACAATTTCGACGTGAGAAGGAATACCAAATTTGGAGCGGAGGGCGGCTATTTGACTCAGGCCCATTTCAGAGAGCACCTGAGCGGAAGCGGGGGCAGGTTCCTTTGGAAAGTCGTTTCTGACTAAAGGGTTATTAGGAACTACTTCCTACACGGTGGGGAAGCTTTCGTCCTCCTCAACCATGGGTTCCTCACCATCGGGAGGAATGGTTACAGATAATGGGGTGGAATTGGATACTCTGTCATCAATATGGGGAGAATTTGACATCTTTTCGTAATAAAGTGTGTACAATGAAGTCAGAGAAAGAAAAGTATCGACCGGGAAAGAAATCAGGAACTGAAACTGAAGGAGCTGTAGGAAATCGAAAACTGAAATCGGAGAAGAGGATTAAAGAAGAACAAAATGCATATAGAGTAGGAGGTGCTAAAAGTTTCAATAACGAAGCTTCTCTCCTCTATTTATAGGGTTGGGTGGCACATGAATCGCGGAAAAGAGTCGTCAATGGCACCAAAATCGAAGCGACAGAAGCACAGGAAATGACAAACTGCATTGGGAAGATGCGTAATGATGACGTGCGTGGCCATGACATCATCTTACATCCGTCGCGCCAACCACGGCCCTGCTGACAACAACTGCCAGTTCGACCTCGGTCGATTCGATTGAGCCATCACGACCAAATTTCTTCTGATCGGTTGGAGGCAGAATCCACTCATCGAGGACGTCCAAGAGCACGGCCTCAACAAGCGAAGGGACTAACTATATTGGTCAAAATTTGGACTGAACTTAATGACTATAAATGGACGGGACGTGGTCGAGGTCAAAGTCGATCACGGCTCAATGGCAAGGAGTCATCTGAAAGAAGGATTAGTGCCAAGGTCGAGTAAAGAACATATGGAAGCGACGACCATAATAAATTTTAGAATAGAGAGAAGGAATATTCCATTGGATATTCCTTCAATTTTACTTTTTAGGGTTTCTTAGGAATATCCTCTATAAATAGGAAGAGATAAAGAACAAAAAGGGATCTTCACTTTTCTGATAAGAACACATTGTAAAGAGTTAACTACAGGGAATATACAAAAGCTTGTCTTGTCCATTGATTCCATTGTTCAATATACACCTTTTATTCACAAGATCCAAGGATCTCTTGTCCACCTTCATTTTCTATTATTTCACGTTGTTGTCAAAAAGGAGAATCATCCAAGACATCTTACATTTGGGTGATATACTCCCTCTTATTACATTTATTGTCATTATCAACATTTATTGCATGCGTTCATTACTACATCCGTTGACAATCATTGAGCATTTGTAGTTAACATTCAATATTATCGAACGCGTTCCTACATCATCAATACAACTGAACTTCAGATCTAGTAGTTATTATATTTAACTAGGATTCACCCTCTATTTTCTCATTAATCCGTTTAAAAAAGGTTTAACACTTTTTTGGTAACATGGAGACATTTATTGATGTAAGTGTTCCAACAAATGATTTTGGTTTTTCTAAATTTGGCTTCTCTTTGTTCGTATTTAAGATTTACAAAAAGAAAGCAATAGATTTTAGAGAGATTTTATCATTGCAAACTCCCCTCGTATTGACATGAACCAAATACGATAACTCAATAACATAAAAGCTTAAGAACATTAATGAGACCAAACATGCGTTTAAAGTAAGGGGACATTTGAAATAAGTATTGGACGTCAAAGCATGTACAGTCAAAACTCTCAAACCATGTACAATTAAACCTCTCTATAACAATTTCGTTTGTTCCAAATACTTTTGGATGTTATAGCCAGAGGCGGGTCTACATGGGTAGTAGAGGGGTCACGTGAACCCGTTAGCCTCGACAAAAATCATGTATATATATTTGTATATACGACAAGGACCCCTTAAATAGATGAGCACCAAAACACAAAAGTTGGATTGGCTCCGCTGGTTTAGCATGCCGCATTTGTCTCCTCGTTCACTACATGACCCGGGTTCGAGACCGCAACGCCATCTTTGCTTTCATTCATTTGTTTTCTCTTTCAATTTAAGAAAGATTAGTGTCTCCTGTATTTAGTGCTCAACTTAGTTTTTATTATTTATCTTTTCTAAGTTCGTGAACAACTATTTAGCATTAGTACATAATAGTCAACTTCTACACAAGATAGTTTCAAACTCTTTTTGAGAAATATCCTTCTAGACATAGAAAAGGTAATAAAGAGAGACATAAAAAATATTTAAAAAAATGAGAAGGGCCATTAGAAAGAAGTCAATCATCTTCTTTATCCTAATAACTAAGTTTTTAAGCATTACCATCTTCTTGACATGTATAAAAATAAGTAATTCAATTTTTCCAAAAATAGTAAAAAAAAATATCCAAAAAAGCTTCTACCTTCAAAGATCATTTCGACAAAGTAGCAGACGTCCATGGATTAGCGATTGAGACTATGCTTGGATTGCTTTACAAACCTTCAATCTTGATCTTATTAGACTAAATTTTTGATGTTTTAGAACATCATTTTGGTCACTGACTCAAAGTCACCAGGTTTTAAGGAGTTAGCACGTCAAATTTTGTCGTTACTAGCTGAAATGTCGACATCAATAGTGGTGCCCCCGCTGCACTCAAATCCTGGGTCCGCCTCTGGTTATAGCGAAGTGTTATTATAGAGAACATATATAGCTTCAAGGGGATCTTTGCTTCAGAAGAATCAGCAGCAAAAAAACCTCCGACCACCTCTCTCCAATAGATCCGACCACTACTCTCACTTTCTCTCTCTCTTCCACCGACAATTTTACTTCTTACCTTAGCGCTGACGATCTCTACAAATCTCGGCTGCATGGTTTAGCTTTCTCCGGCGACTGCTCCTTTTCTCTCAGAAAACACACCTCTATCTTCTTCTTTTAGGGCCGACGAGATGGGGTTGCTTTTTCCGGCGTTTCTGGATCCTATTAACGGTGGTTGTCTCAGTTCTTCTCTATTCATCCTTGTGATTAACCAAACACCCAGCAACTACAGATAGTATTTTGGAGGGGGGAAAAATATGGCAGGAATTTTTTTTAATTGCAGGTGAGAAATCTTTTGAGCTTGCTGATACAGGGGAAAAGTTTTATCGTTGGTTCACTTTAACAGAACGTAATAGAAGATTCACAAGGAAAGTTACGCTAGATGAAGGAAATCTTCGCTGGGTATGTGATGCTATTCAACACGCTTCAGTGGGGAAGGGGATTTTTTACAGAAGGTGGGGAAGGACGGTCCAAGCATATACATACCGTGTCTACCAGAACTACAACATCTATGGACGTTATATCATAATTGAAACTTGGTCAGGAAACAGAAAATCTGCCGTAATAATACCTGAGAATGCTTACAATCAAGGATGGGGTGATATCGCTACAAAAATTGTTCATTTCCTGGGAAGTCCACAAGTTCGTAAGCCATCCTTCATTGGGGACCAGTCTTTTGTAGATACTGCAAAAATTAGCCAGTGGCCAGGATTGGAAGCGCAAGTTCACTCAGGGGAGAACTCGCCCAACAACGGAGGTGACGTCAACAAGAATCAGTTTTTGTCTAAATGTCTGGTTGGAAGTTTTAATGATAGATTCAATTGCACTCCAAATACTGAGGTTATTCAGAAATGGTTTATCAGTAGATGGAGGTTGAGTGCTGTCATAAAGGTGATACCAATGAACCACAATCAGTTCCTCTTTGATCTCCCCTCCATGCAAAAATCTGCAAGAGTCAAAGCAAGAGATTGGTTTTGGAATTGCAGACATCTCACCTTGGATTGGTGGTCGCCGACTACTGGTTTGTCCCCAATAAGTGACAGCCCAGGTAAAAAATGGCTCAGAGCTTTTGGAGTCCCTCTACATTCTTGGTCCTTGGAAACTTTCCGCCTAATCGGAAATCGTTGCGGCGAATATTTCGGAATTGATGAAGATACAAAAAATATGTCTCACCTCCATTGAGCTCGCATTTGTGTCCAAGACTGTCAGGATGTACTTCCAAAAAGCATAGACATTACAATTGAAAAATGGAAGTTTGAAATTACTATCTTGCCAGACGCCCTTGTGAAAGCCAGTCCAATCGGAAAAGGAGAAACAAAAGACACTATGGTAATGTCGAGAGTAACGACGCTGAAGACTGATGGGGCTGTTAGATTTAGCCCCTCAAGCTCTCAAAATGCTGTCAAGCCTGGCCACGTGGGGGGCCATGTGGCGCTGTGCAGAACAATTGATATGGGTCTAAAACTTAAAGATGCAGTATCAAATAATATCAGGTCAAAAGATATGGGCCAGACTATTGGTAAAAACAAAGCAGTGAACCTAGATCGAAATTATTACATCACGGGGCCAAAGAAAAAGTCCCAAAAGAAAAAATCTCAAACTCTCTGGCGGGCTAGAGGGCCTCTTTTGGACCCTTGCATCAACCGGTTTGAGGTCTTGGCTTTAGATAATAAATATGACCCTTTCACGGATGAGCCAAACTGCTATCAAAGTGGCATGAAACCTGAAGACAAGAGGGAAACTAATTCTGAAGCAGAACCTCATGTAGAGCTCAAAGCTCTTCTCCAACAATTCCAACCGGCGCCAAAGATGTATCTGGTTTGCAGCTCAGATACTGAAATCTCCCTCAACTCCGAGAGCCTTCAACTCACGAGGTATGACGAAGGGTCAAGCTCTCAGGTAATCTGCAAGCCGACAGTGATTGAGACATCAAAGTGGACTAAAATGAAGATGGTAAAGGCATGTAAAGCTTTCGGAGTGAATGTATCAGTCTTTGAACACGAGCTTCTTGATATCATTATTTGAATGGAAGATAGGCGTCAATTACAGCTGCAACACAAACAAAGAAGTCAGGCGTCAAAGAAAGAGAAGGATATGGAAAAATTAGAATGTCTTGTAAATTACGAGGGAGGTGACAAGCGAGATAGGGGCAGGCACTACAAATCCTTCTCTGGATGAAGTTAAAAGTCTTGAGTTGGAATGTGTGTGGGTTGAATGATGCTGGGAAAAGGGAAACAATAAAGTCCCTTCTTTATAAATGGAAAGCTGATGTAGTTTGCCTACAGGAAACTAAAATAGAAGACTTATCGAATAGGCTGACACTTCAAGTTTGGGGGAATCGGTGGACTGGTTGGGCTGAATTAAAATCATGTGGTAACAGTGAGGGGTGATAATTTATGGGACAAGAGACAATGGAGTTGCTCAGGGATTCAACAAGGATCCTACACTATGTCTTGCATGCTAGATGGTCTCCAAGAAAATTTTAGATGGTGTTTTACAGGGGTTTATGGCCCTCATACAAATTCTGAAAGAGATGTATTTTGGAGTGAGCTAGCTGTTATTAGAGGCCTTTGGAGTGATCACTAGGTTGTAGGGGGACTTCAATGTATGCAGATTTGAAAGCGAAAGATACAACTGTATCAGGAGATCAAAAGCAATGTCAAGATTCTCTGATATCATTCAAGACTTGGGTATCATTAATCTTCCTCTCCAGGGGGCTTTCTATACTTGGTCAATAGGGGAAGATTCTATTCAAGCATCCAGAATTGATAGATTCCTTATCTCCCCATAATGGAATGATAGCTTCAAGAAAGTATCTCAAATTGCTCTTCCCAAAGTCATATCTGATCACAGACCACTCATGCTTGAAAATGGCCAATGGGAGACTAACCCAACCTATTTTAAATTCGAGAACATGTGGCTGCAGGTAGAAGGTTTTCATGACAAAGTTAAGGAATGGTGGAAGGGCTACTCAGTGGTAGGCACCCCAGACTACATCCTGGTCCAGAAGTTGAAACTACTGACAAAAGACATTTCAACTTGGAATAGAGAAGTTTTCGGCAAAATTGAATCCCAGAGGAGCAAGGCACTGGAGGAATTAATGTTTCTGGACCAGGCTAGTGAGACCAGGCTGCTATCACCCTTGGAGCAGTCAAAAATGCTTGATCTAAAGATGGAAATTCAGAATATTGCCAAAGCGGAGGAAACATCCTAGAGACAGAAATCTAGATGTTTATGGCCAAGTGAGGGAGATAGAAATACCAAGTATTTCCAAAAGATGGCCAACAATCACAAGAGATACAATTGCATTGACAATATCAAAGTGGGGGAAGACATTATTGAGGACAAGAACAAGATCAAACAGGAAATACTGGGCTTCTATGAAGGCCTCTACTCTGAAACTTAACATTGGAGACCAACGGCTAACTTTGAAGATTTGGCCTACATCTCAGAGGAGGAAAATGAGGAGCTTGAAAAAGAGTTTGGGAAGAAGAAATACTAGCCACCATCAAGTCCTGTGCTCCGGATAAGGCACCAGGTCCTGATGGATTCACCATGGGATTCTTTCAGAAGGCTTGGGTCATAATCAAATCTGATGTCATTGGTGCCATGAATCATTTTCACCAACACTGTCATATGGTGAGATCTTGCAATGCTTCATTTATTGCATTGATCCCAAAAAGAAAGGGGTCTATTGAACTAAAAGATTATAGACCTATTAGTCTAATTGGTAGTGTCTATAAGATCGCAGCAAAAAATTTAGCTGAAAGATTGAAAACTGTAATATGCAAGCTTGTTTCTGGGAGTCAAAATGCTTTTCTAAAAGGTAGACAAATCACAGATGCTTCATTTATTGCCAATGAGTACAAGATTTGAAGCAAAAGAAAGGGGAGCCTGGAATTCTATGCAAGCTCGATATAGAAAAAGGCATTTGATCAAGTAAACTGGCAATATATTTTCACTGTCTTAAAGAAGATGGGTTTCGGGGAGAAATGGCTCAAGTGGATAAAGTTCAACATTACATCAGTACAATATTCAATCCTAGTGAACTCCAGTCCAATTGGTTTTTTTTTCTCCCCAAAAATAATCATGCAAGGGGACCCTCTGTCCCCTTTTCTCTTCATCCTAGCCATGGAAGGGTTGAGCAAAATGCTAGACAAGGCCAGAGAATTACAATGGATACAAGGTTTTGAAATTGGCACCAATGCTGAAACTACAATCACTATTTTCCATTTGCTATATGCAGATGACACTCTAATATTTTGTGGAGCAGAGGTATCACATGTGCAATATTTAAATCTGACACTGCTCATATTTGAAGCCCTATCTGGCCTTCACATCAACATTATGAAGAGCATTATATACCCGGTTAATGAAATGCAGAATTTGGAAATGCTAGCAAATATTTTATGCTGTGAGATAGGCTCATTTCCAACAATCTATCTGGGACTCCCTTTGGGTGCTAAGCACAAATCAACTGCAATCTGGAATGGAGTGGTGGAGAAATTTGAAAAGAAACTAGCTAAATGGAAAATGCAATACTTATCCATGGGGGGCAGACTCACACTCATCAACAATGTCTTAGACAATATCCATACTTATCTTATGTCTCTTTTTCCCATCCCCTCAAAGGTCCAGAAGAAACTGGACAGAATTAGAAGGAACTTTTTATGGGAAGGCAATAGCGAATCACACAAGTTTCATTTAGTGAAATGGGGGAAAGTGACATTGCTTAAAACTCTTGGAGGCCTGGGCATAAAAAATATTGCCATACATAACAGATGCCTACTCATGAAATGACTATGGAGATATGTGCAAGAGGAGTAGTCAACCTGGAAGAAAGTCGTGAATGCAAAACACGGTGTCCAGAGTAACTGGTGTACAAAAGTCTCTAGGGCGGCACGTGGGGTTGGACCTTGAAAATACATAATCAAACTATGGGGGGGGGGGGGGGGGGTTGGTCCAGAAAAAAAAAT
>ML299701.1:42727-76057 GCA_005239495.1 Nicotiana undulata | reverse complement strand
GGGGGGGGGGGGGGGAGTTCGTCCAGAATAGAAAATTTCAAATCGGTAATGAGGCTAATGTTAAGTTTCGGAAAGACAAGTGGCTATGGGATTCAACTCTACAAAATGACTTTCCAAACCTTTAACAAATAGCAAGCAGACCTGATTCAACTATCTCTCAAAATAGAGCAGACAATTCTTGGTTTCCAATCCTCAGAAGAAATGTGCAAGACTGGGAATTGGGTGAATTACTTAGCCTTCTGGAACAATTGGAGAAATGCATGGTCAATGAGCAGCTTCCAGATAAACTCATATGGGGAGAAAGTACTAAAGGAATATACACAGTAAAACCAGGATACCTACATAATATTAGCCAAAATGAAATGGTGGACAATTGGCCTTGGAAGCTCATCTGGAAAACAAAATTACCCCCAAAAGTTATATGTCATAGCTGGACTGCATTGAAGGAAGCGTGCCTCACTCAAGATAATCTTTGCAGGAGAAGTATTCTTATAGTCAATAGATGCTACATGTGCCAGCAGGATCTCGAAACAAACATACATCTATTTTTGCATTGTCCAGTTGCTACGGATATTTGGAATATGTTCCTTTCAGTTTTAGGACTTAACTGGGTAATGCCAGAGAGTACTAAAGATGCTTATAGTAGCTGGAGTCTATGGAAAGTTGGTAAATCCATCAGCAAGATCTGGAAAATGATTCCTGGATGTATTTTTTGGGCTATTTGGACAGAAAGGAATAGAAGATGTTTTGATGGTTTAGCAACTCCTAATTACTCCTTGAAAGTTAATTGTATAGTTTTGTTATATAGTTGGAGTAACCTCTCCCCTATTAGCTCCCCCGAATTATTTTTGGATTTTGTTAGCTCCCTAACGCTAGCATAGGACCATCTGTACAGAGCTAACATAGCATCTTTTGTATTAGCACCCGGACAGTGCCCTTTTGCATCTTCTTGATGCTTTTTATAATATCTCTTACTTCATAAAAAAAAAAAACATATATTATAACGTAACATAAAAATTGATTCTGAAAAAAGTTTGACTTTTAAAGTAAACTGTTTATATATAATTTATAGAAATGTCTAACTGTGTTTGCCAAATTATTAACGACCAACAAATCCACCATATTTGGACCTTTTTGATAATAATAAAAAAAAGTCAATCAATATTTATCTAACAGAAAGAAAAAAGGAAAAGCCAAATTGCCAAATATGCCCTTTGGAGGCCCAAGGCAAATTGGTACCCTTCATTCTGCCCTACCAATACTTGCTGAAACCGTCATTTCTCACTCTCTCGTGTAGGGTGTAGCTAAGCCACAACACAAACAGCTTGACTGCATAACCCACTGATCAAAAAGAGGGCAAAACGAAGAAGAAGGAGAGTCGAAGATCAAAATGGGAACCCTTGGGAAAGCAATTTACTCCCTAGGATCCATCGTTCGAGCGACCGGCCAAGCCCTTGATCGCGTCGGCAATCGACTTCAAGGCAGCTCCTACTTAGAAGAACACGGTAATTATCCCTTCTTCTTAACCTTAGATCTCATTTCTCCAAAACGCTC
The DNA here is from genome assembly GCA_005239495.1 of Nicotiana undulata. Taxonomy (NCBI): domain Eukaryota; kingdom Viridiplantae; phylum Streptophyta; class Magnoliopsida; order Solanales; family Solanaceae; genus Nicotiana; species Nicotiana undulata. Next base: position 74,503 of record ML299701.1, on the reverse strand, counting down.
CGTTACCGATGTTTTTATTTTCATATCGTGTTACTACATCATCTAGTTTGTTTATGTTAATTGTATTTCATCCACGTGCGCTCAATCTAAAAAATGGTTAACACATCTGGCTTTCGGAGTGGGGACATTTTGGAAATTGCTCATAATTTTAATAAAATTTTCATATTCAGAGATTATATTAGCAATCAAACAGAAAAAAAGAGACTAAATCTGAACCTTTTAGATGAAGATAAAATCCAGTCAAAAGAATATTGTTTGGCTTCTCATATAGTGCAAGTAATCATCTTCTTGAGACAGTTTGAATCCTTACCGGAGTTCCTACCAAAAAAGAATTAGAATAGGGCGGAAAAGCCTTTTGGAGTGGGTTTTATAATGGAAGTTCTAATGTGTATTCCAATGTTATATTCAGTAGTTTTAGTTAACGGATGAGATGCGCAAACAAAGAACAAGTGGACGAAAGATGTAATATGTAAGAATGCAGGTGTAGTGAGCTGTAAATGATTGAGATGTTGCAGACTATATGATAGCAAAAGTACTTGCAAGATATTTGAAGTGTAAGTGGTGCTATCTACTGTCATGCAAACCTGTTTTCGGGTAGAACTACTTTCTTAGAGCCTGTTTGTTCAGAGACATTAGCTCACCCTATTCTAGCTCCATATAAAGCTGATTTTCGAGGACTACTGGTGCTTACAAGAAATAGACTTTAGGCAATTTATATCTTGCCAAAGATTAATCTTATTCAAATATTTGTGCCTAAAAATGGAGGAATGATTGAAATTGGTTTCAGAAGGACCTAAAGTGGAGATTTTTGGTGCCGTTCTTGCTAGCCTCCATTATGACTTGAGAGCTTGATTGCTATCCTAGTTGCTATTTCCCCCCTTTTAGCACACATAATATGCCTACTACGGATTTGTAACATGAAAAATTATCCATTTCATTGTCACTAACTAGTAGTCCACGACAACCCCTATGCTTCTCTATCTCCTTTTTCTCTTAGTCTTACAGTAATTTAGAGCCTTTATTTTTGGCAAAATACATACTTTACCCATCGACCTTGTCCCCAAATCCTTGTTACGCAAATACGGGAATAATATTACGCACCAAAACTTTTAAAGGTGTGTCAATTACACACCACTTCGGTGTTTGACCACATCTGCTTGATTGCCATCTTCCCAACCCCACCATCTTCTCCACCTCCACCATACTACCACCAACCCTTCCACCACAAGCACCTTCTTTCCTAACTATAGATTCAACTCTTTACCGATTTTTAAACAAGCTTTAACAATATTCATCACAACTCCTTATACAAATTTCAAATTCAAGCTCTAACCCAAAGCTTCAAACTTGTTAATGGTGTTTCTTAAATTTTATCAAAATTAATCACCAAAATTTCAGCATATTTTTAGTAAATTTTTTGTCAACAATAATCATGAATTCAAACTAATTTTCTAGGTCATGGAACACCAAAATCAACAAGACCAGATTAAATTTTCAAGCTTTTTCAAAAGGTCAACAATGGTGATTTTTACAAGACCCAATAGCTCTTCTTTTCTTGTTCTTTTTCTTTTTCTTCTTAAGTCATGGGGGTTGGAGAGGCGAAACATGAGGGGTAGACAAAACTAGGATGGGGTTGGGGAAGAAGACGAAATGGAGGGGGGGGGGAACACTGGGGTTTGGAGTTGAGGAAAAGACATGGGTTATATTTTTTTTCTTTAATTTAAAATGGAAATAGTTAAAAAAAAGGGAAAAATAAAATAAAAAACTTAATTTCAGATGAATTTTTTAGTTTTTACGCGCCTCTTTTATGTGTAATACACGCGTATGGCACGTGGCAAAAGAGGTGTGTAATTGACACACTTTTAATAGTTTTGGTGTGTAGTACTATTCCCGTGTTTAACAAGTGTGTAAGAGAGATTTGAGTACCAGATCGATGGGTAAAATATGTATTTTGCCTTTATTCTTTAACCTAGTTATATCTGAAGGGGCCAAAAGTCATATCTTTTCATCTTCATCTTCAATATCTCCCAAGCTTGTTTCATGAAAATAAAATACAAATCTTCCAAGCTGTTCCCCCCCCCCCCCCCCCCTCCTCCCCCCAAAAAAAAAAGAAGAATTGTTGTAGAAGCCAATTTAGTTAATGCTGCATGAAACTGGATTTGAATTTTTAACAGATTCCATTATATTGACAAATGAATGAAGATTGAAGATAGACTAACTGATATGTTATGTTGGCTAAATGGTCAACCTCTCACCAATCATATGCCTGCTCAGAGAAGTATCTTGGTACTTCTTATTCGTCAGATGCTCTAAACAGATCAACCTTTAGACTGCTGAATTTTGCTGAGTGCTGAACTGCTGATGGTAGGCAGCGTTATGAACTTTGATCTCACTGTATTTGTGTCTATTTAGTATCAGATTCTAGTGTGTATGAACTCGTAGGTCATAGTTGAATACAACCAATGCATTATTGTCATATTTGTTTATTTATATCTGAAGTGCTTCAGTTACACCCCACTCGTCCTTCATGCAACAATTTTGCATACCTTTTCAAACCCCCTTCCGCTCCTCCTTATTGAAAAAAGAAAAAAGAGGATCCATGATTAGCCTTTTGGTATTTAAACTCCTTTTGAGTGGTTAAATTGTGGTCTTATGTTTGGTTATTTACGCTTTCTATGTTTCAGTGTCTAGGCATCGGACTCTTATGAACATATTTGATAAAGCTCCGGTGGTGGATAAGGATGTATTTGTGGCTCCAGGTGCCTCGGTCATCGGAGACGTACACGTAGGGCGGAATTCATCTATTTGGTATGGATGCGTGCTAAGAGGTAGGTTATCCCAACATTGTTGTTGTTGGATGGTGCATTTGAGTGTTACATGTCAGTTAACATCCTTTTGATTCTTTTTGTTGGCTTTTATTTTGTGAGGGTGGGGGGTTGTTGGGAATAAAGTAACAGCCTCTTGATTTTTAGTCATGTTTTCATGGCTCCCCTCTGTTATACGCATGAAAATCTTGAAGTTGGTTATGCCTGTTAATTAGATAAAGTAACAGCCTCTTGATTCTTTAGTCATTTATCCATGACTCCCCTCTCTTATATGCATGAAAATCTTGTAGTTGGCTACGCCTCTTATCTATTAGAAATCTAGAGTTGTGCATTACTCTATGAATTGTCTAGATCTTAGTTTAAGGCAAACTTTTGAAAATTGATCAACAAATCAATGCTCATAACTATATTAGGGGCTTGTTGGAAGTTGAACAGTTTCACTCCAGAGTCACCAGTGGAACCTAGTATTTTTTGTGGATGAGCATACCCTGGTGGTATTATCCCAGAAAAAAAGGAGTATATCCTGCTGGTATTTCTTTTTGTTTGTCTTTGGTCCAAGATGCAAGCTGAGATGGTTCTAACAATTCTAACCCCGCACGCTAGAATTTGGTAAAAAGCCCTTTTTGCTGGAATCTTAAATTATTTATTTGGACCACATCTCTTCTGCTCCTTCCCCTTCCCCCCAATATATTGTTTCTGTAAATTTTACAAGTCAATCAGATAGTAAAAGGAACTATGAATAATGCATGAAGTAGCAGTTATATATTTTCATTTCAAATTGCACGTAAGGACCCCAAAAGCCTGTCTTTACACGTATATGTAGAGTGTGTTAGATATATCCGTGTTCTCTGATCATGTAAACAATCAGCAAAAAGTGAGGTGTGTAAGGGGTGTTCACGTCCCAAACCAACCTGCTGGAATTTTTTTTAAATTCTCATAGATGAACCATTGCGTGTTATGGGCTTCCCCTTCCCCTTCCCCTTCTCCTTCCTTGTTCCCTTTCAAATATCATGAATATGATTGTCCGTGGGTTGGATTGGAGGTGTGTTTTCTTAATCATTTCCAAGACTTAATGATAACCCCAACAACTTCAGCATCATTTTGTGTACAGTGATTATAAGTCGGCAAGAAATTATCCTTCTTTGCTTGCTATATTGTCAGTTTTCAAATTCTTATGTGCCTTTTCTGTTTACAGGTGACGTTAACAGCATCAGTGTTGGATCTGGTACCAATATACAAGACAACTCCCTTGTTCATGTGGCCAAATCAAATATAAGTCAAAAGGTGCTACCCACCATTATAGGGAACAATGTCACTGTTGGTAAGCATTCAAGTCGACCTTAGCATCAGTTGTCTTGGTTTATGGATAGTGACTTAAACTATCTGTAGGTCATAGTGCTGTTGTACATGGCTGCACCATTGAGGATGAGGCCTTCATTGGAATGGGAGCCACACTGCTTGATGGTGTCCATGTAGAGAAACATGCCATGGTTGCTGCAGGAGCCCTTGTGAGACAGAACACAAGGATCCCCTCTGGAGAGGTATGGTATCCGCTTGTCCCCTCATCACCAGTGATCACCTTACAGTAAGTTCACTGTTTAAAAGAGACGGTAGAGGCATTGCTAAAGTGCCTTGGGTGGTTGAATTTCCACTAAGGTGTTCTACTCACTCCTTGAGGCATACACCTACATCTGCTGCTACTTGCTAGCAATAACACCTCACCTTTTAAATCACTTATATGGACTGCGGAGTTTCTCTTTCTTTTGTGGGATTCGCTCTCTGTCCACCTATGTCAGATAGATGAGAGAAGCAAAAATATGGGAAACATGATTAGATCTTGTCTTTAATTAGATGGAAATACGATATTATCATATAGGACCTTGCCCTTGCCCTTGACTTCAAATTTCCTAGTTTATTACTGCTGCACAGTAAAAGTTTGATTGCCTGCATTATTGCACAATCTGCTTTCTATGCTGTTAGAATAGTTATGTGAATATATGTAATTAGTCCTAGTCCCTTATGTAATAGGAGTAGGTTATGTGTTATGTGTTATGTATACATATAAATAGGGCTCATTGTAACATAGAATATTAATCAATAATATTTTCTCCCGTGCTTTCTCACATGGTATCAGAGCTTTAGTGAGAAACCTATCGATGTGCATCATTCCAGCGATTTCCGGGAAGAAAGACCTCGGCGTGCAATTTTTCGGCGACTTAGAAGGCTAGGTTGCCCGTAAGAAAATCACTTTATGTTGGTGTTGTGCAAAAACCAATACTACCACAAGACTCCTCTGGCTCCGGCGACCAAACCCTAGTCAACCCCACTGGAAAACACACCTCCACGCGCTGGAAAAGGAAAAAAAAAAATCGGCGAGATCTGACCCACGCGCTGCGAGCCCTGTTCTGGCCAGATTTTGAAAAAGTTCCAGTTGAACAGTCGGATCGCGTAGTAATTCCGAGTCTACCCATACCTTTTTCTTTTTGTTTCGATCACTTTGAGATTTTCCGGCAACTACACTGACTTTCCGGCGGCTGAAGTGATTTTTTCTGACGGAACTTCTTTTGAACAAATTACTTAGGAGGTTATTCCGAGTCTTTTTATTCAAGTTTAAATCAAAACTCGACCATCATATTTTTCCGGCGTGAACCGTGATTTTCCCGACATAAATAGTAATTTCCAAAAAAAAAATCTGCTTTTTCCGGCGCCACATTATAATGGCATTCATATCAGAAGCCTTAGACTCACAATCCGCTGGATCCAATGCATCGAATCCAATCCAGATGGTTTCTTTACCGGATTATATTGAGTTCCTTCAGTACAAAACATGTAAACAAACATCTTCAGGAATAGCCTCCGTTGTTCAAACAGATATTAGCGTGACTTGTGTCTCCCAATCTTCAACCTCTGAGTCTTGGGTCATTGATTCAGGTGCACTTGATTATATTTCTGGTAACAAATCTTTTTTCACTAGTATTTCATATTCTCATCTCTTCCAACAGTCACAATGGCCAATGTGTCTCAAACCATGGCAACTGCAATAGGTCAAGCAAGTCCACTTCCTTACCTTTGGATTCAGTTCTTTATGTTCCCGGTAGTTCTTTTAATCTCATAGCCGTTAGTCGCTTAGCCAAATCACTTAAATCTGCTGTTTTATTTCTTGATGACCTTGTTTTTATATCGTAACGCAGTACGGGCGGATCATTGGTACCATACGTGAATCAGATGGACTTTATTACCTTATCCTTGCAAAATCCCGTTACTGATCCACCAGATTTATTACGCCAGTTTGTCAAAACTTCAGAAAATGGTACCAACTTATCTCACTTGTCCACTCTAGAGTGTGAGTCATGTCAGCTCGGTAAGCATACCCGCTCCCATTTCCCGCGGCGTCTTGATAATCTAGCAGAGTCACCTTTTACTTTAGTCCATTAAGATGTTTGGGGTCCTATTCGGGTCAGTTCTACCTTGAGATTCCGCTATTTTGTAAGTTTCATTAATGGTTATTCCAGGTGCACTTGGATATTTTTAATGAAAAATCGATCTGAGTTGTTTTCTATTTTCCAGACCTTCCACGTCGAAATTCAAAATCATTTTGGGGTTTCTATCTGTACATTTCGTAGTGATAATGCCCTAGAGTATTTGTCTTCCCCATTTCAGCAGTTTATGAACTCCCATGAGATTATTCATCAAACATCTTTTCCGTACACATCCCAACAAAATGGGGTAGCTGAAAGAAAGAATAGACATCTTATTGAAAATGCTCGTACCCTACTCATACAATCTCATGTTCTGATGCGTTTTTGGGGGATGCAGTTCTTACATCTTGTTATCTTATTAATCGTATGTCATCTTCAGCTATCCATAATCAAGTTTCATTCTCTGTCCTGTTTTCCCACTTACCTTTGTTCTCTCTCCCACCCCAGTGTCTTTGGGAGTAAGTGTTTTGTTCATAACCTTACTCCAGGAAAAGATAAGTTAGCTCCTCGTGCTCTTAACTGCATATTTCTGGGCTACTCGAGAACGCAAAAGGGATATCGATGTTATTCTCCCGACCTCCAGCGGTTTCTTATGTATGCTGATGTTACCTTCTTTGAAACACAATCATACTTCACAGGTCCAGGTAGTCACTTAGATATTTCTGAGGTGCTACCAGTTCCGTCTTTTGGAGTTTCAGTCACTATCTCCCATTCATTTTTCTCCATAGCTCCAGTTGCAGCTCCACCACTTATAGCTCCAGTGCCACCACCTAGTCCAGTTCCACCAACTATAGCTCCGGTGCCACCACCTAGTCCAGTTCAACCTTCTACAGCTCCACCACTCCTAACTTATCATCGTCGTCCGCGCCCAACATCAGGCCCAGTTGATTCACGTCCTGCACCTGGCCCATCTAATACTGCGGACTTGTCTCCTCTTAGTCAATCGATTGCACTACGAAAAGGTATACGGTCCACACTTAATCATAATCCCCATTATGTCGGTTTAAGTTACCATCGCCTGTCATCATCCCATTGTGCATTTGTATCATCTTTGTCCTTTGTTTCATCCCTAAGCCTACAGGTGAAGCACTGCCTCATCTCGGGTGGCGACATGCTATGAATGACGAGATGTCTGCTTTACATACGAGTGGTACTTGGAAGCTTGTTCCTCTTCGTGTAAATCGACTGATGGTTGTCGTTGGGTGTATGCAGTCAAAGTTGGTCCAGATGGCCAGGTTGATCGACTTAAGGATCGTCTTGTTGCCATAGGGTATACTCAGATATTTGGACTCGATAGAGTGATACTTTCTCTCCCGTGGCTAAAATAGCATCAATTCGCCTTTGTCTATCCATGGCTGCTATTCGCCATTGGCCTCTTTATAGTTGGACATTAAGAATGTTTTTCTTCATGATGACCTTGAGGATGAAGTTTATATGGAGCAACCACTTGGTTTTGTTGCTCAGGGAGTCTAGTGGCCTCGTATGTCGGTTGCGCCGGTCCCTCTATGGTCTAAAGCAATCTCCTCGAGCATGGTTTGGAAAGTTCAACACAGTTATTCGGGAGTTTGGCATGACTCGTAGTGAAGCTGTTCACTCTGTGTTTTATCGACATTCAGCTTCAAATCTCTATATTTATCTGGTCATTTATGTTGACGATATTGTTATTACTGGCAATGATCAGGATGGTATTAATAAGTTGAAGCAACATCTCTTTCAGCACTTTCAGACTAAGGATTTGGGTAGATTAGTATTTTCTGGGTATTGAGATCGCTCAGTCTAGCTCAGGTATTGTGATCTCACAACGGAATTATGCCTTAGATATTCTCGAGGAGACATGAATGACAGGTTGTAGACCTGTTGACACTCCGATGGATCCGTATTCTAAACTTCTGCCAGGGCAGGGGAGCCTCTTGGCGATCCTGCAAAGTATAGACGGTTGGTTGGTAAATTAAATTACCTCATAGTGACTAGACCTGACATTTCCTTTCTTGTGAGTGTTGTGAGTCAGTTTATGGATTCTCCTTGTGATAGTCATTTGGGATGCAATTGTCCGCATTCTTTGGTATATAAAATCAGCTCCAGGCAAAGATTTATTGTTTGAGGATTGAGGCCATGAGCAGATCGTTGTATACTCAGATGCTGATTGGGTAGGATCACCTTTTAATAGACGTTCTACGTTTGGATATTGTGTCTTAGTAGGAGAAAATTTAGTGTCTTGGAAGAGCAAGAAATAGAATGTGGTTGTTCGGTCTAGTGCAGAAGCAGAATATCGAGCAATGGCTATGACGACATGTGAGCTAGTTTGGATCAAACACTTGCTCAAGGAGTTGAAATTTGGTGAGATTAGTCAAATGAGACTTGTGTGTGATAATCAAGTTGCTCTTCATATTGCGTCAAATCCAGTATACCATGAGAACTAAACACATTGAGATTGACTGTCTCTTTGTTAGAGAAAAGATACTCTCGGGAGATATTGCTACAAAGTTTGTGAAGTCGAATGATCAACTTGCATATATTTTCACCAAGTCCCTCGCTGGTCCTCGTATTAACTACATATGTAACAAGTTCGGTACATATGATTTATATGCACCAGCTTGAGGGGGAGTGTTAGAATAGTTATGTAAATATATGTATTAGTCATAGTCCCTTATATAATAGGAGTATGTTATGTTTTATGTGTTATGTATACATATAAATAGGACTCATTGTAACATAGAATATTAATCAATAATATTTTCTCTCGTGCTTTCTCACATATGTCATTCTGAGATTTTGCCTGCTATGCTATTATGATTAGGTCAGATACAACAGTGTTGCTTATATGTTTGCAATGTCGCAAGTAATTTGAATATGAGATGTGAACTTTGATAGTATGCCAATTGCCCAACTTATTTGGCTTACTTTACTGGTCCACATTTTTCTATAAATTTGACTTATCCGAATGTCTTAACGTTGTATTATGATTGCTGTGCAAGGGGGTTTAGGACTGTCCAATGATTCATAAGTCTACCATTTGTTCTCCTTATTCCATTCTGAATAGTTATGGTGATGAGTTGGATTCAACATTCAGTGTAAAGCCACATTATAATTGGCTTCTTCTGCAAATAGTGTATATGATTCAGGAGACTACCATCTGCTCTCACCATCTAACTGTGAATTTCTATATGACACAGGTATGGGCAGGCAATCCAGCTAAGTTTCTGAGGAAGCTAACTGACGAAGAGATAGCCTTCATTGCCCAGTCAGCAACCAATTACTGTAACCTCGCTCGCGTTCATGCAGCTGAGAATTCCAAGTCCTTTGACGAAATTGAATTTGAAAAGATGCTTCGTAAGAAGTATGCCAAACGTGATGAGGAATATGATTCTATGATTGGTGTTGTCCGTGAAACACCTCCCGAGCTTGTACTTCCTGATAATATTCTCCCTGAAAAAGCTGCAAAGAGCATCATCCAATGAGATCTGTGCCCAAGCAACTCTCTTTTTTGCTTTTCTGAGATTGATTTTACCCCGTGAGCATCTGTATGGGATAGTCATGGATATTGGTTGCTGCGCTTCCAAATAATATACCAAACTTATTGGATAGCATCGATATGTCAGTGCTTGTAGTTAAGACTTTTGCCCCTAGTTTCCCAGGCACTTGTTCAGCTTGGGAAAGGAACTTGCACCCAAAAGCCATATGCATTTGGTGCTTGTAACTTGGAAATCATTTTCATAGATGAATTTGCTAAATTGTACTTGGAATAACATGAAACATTGACAGCGCGTCCCGAAAGTAGTTCTGTTGGCAATGCCCTTGTTGTGGAATTCTCCTAAATTCAGCTTGATGGCCCTAAAATTCAAATCACTTATAGTCGTGCTTGATCATGGACTTACGGTTAATAATATCACTTGGGATTTCAAAGTTCTTAGTCACCGAATTTTCTTCATCCAGTAAATGTTTTCCCTGTTTTGAATGGTGAAAATATCACTTGCAATATCAAATTTCTCGTTCTTAACTGCTGTGCTTATGCTTGTCTGAGCTGAGGGGTCTATCGAAAACAATCTTTTTGTACTGGCTATTCTAATATACTATTGACGACTAAGTAGCACAGTCCATGTGGGAAAATCCTTAACCTAATCCTTAGCTGTAGAAATCCCAAGATGAAAGGAGCATGCTGTATCTTTTTGTACAATAATGCATAGTAGAATATTAGAAAGCTAAAGATGATTGGCTGATTGGGGTCTGAAGAGCCAAAAGATGAGCCAATCCCCGTAAATTAAGCTTGTCCTTTTGTGTCTTAATAAGTACGCAAGGAGCTCTGTTCTTCAATCATTTCATTTCTATATGAAGTGATTGGAATCTGTTGAATTGTGTTTGGTTTTAAATGGAGTCATCTCGTTCGTGAATCTCTCTTTACCCTTCGGCGTATACTTGAGTTCCACTTTATCTATTGAGGTTGGGGCCTTTAGAAAATATAGGGATAATTACATTTTTGATCCCTCAATTAGTGGTAACTTTGATTATTTTGGTCCTTGTAATATTTTACTACACATAAATATTTAACTTTACTTAATCAAATTGTATAATTTTTTCTTTTTTACATAGGAAATATTTTATATTTAGATCATTTTTAGAAGTACACTACTCTAGAATATGGAATAATAGTTCAAATTTGTTAAATTTGTAAAGATTCACAAGCAGAAGGACTAAAATGTACATTTTTATTATTTTAAAGTCTAATGTGTCCATCAGATATCACAAGGATCAAATTGAGAAATTTTTCAATCTTAGAGATTAAAGTACAAATTTTCCTAATAAATATTTTCTCATTTGTAGATTGTAAGGGGTCCATAGAAGATTCCTTTTTGATTAATTTTTTTTTTTCTTTTTCTTTTAGATTGGTGGTCCACTGACTCGAGAAATGTTTTCTCTAGCCAAAACCCTAGTCCCTAGGCTTCTATAGCTATTGCAAAACTAATTAATTGCCAAAACCGTTGATAGTGTATGCTTAAAAGGTATGCCTATAGGTCAAAAATAATTACACCTACTAGTTAAATACACAAAAAGAAAAAAGATACACTAATTATGCATAAAATATGTATATTATACGTTAATATAAAAAAGAAATATTTCGTAACTTTTATTTTTTAGAACGTATATACCGTATAGTTTTCATTTGTATTTACATGCCTAGGCAATCTATAATCTTCCAAACTTCTAGATTTCTGATTATCTTCACTCCTTTTGACGTTGGATTTACGTGGATCGTGGAAGCTAGCTATAGTCTTCATATGGTGAACTTTACATTGCATCATGTGCAAGATGAGCTTTTTTGTACCTTTTTTCTACGATTTACCTCTCGAATCCCCAATGTATCCACCCTAGTTTATTGCTTTACAACTTTTTGGTGTAAAATGTGAAGTGGCTAAGCCTTCCCCGGGATATTCAATAAGGGTGCCTTTACTATTGGACTATATTTTTTCAATTAATAATAAATAATAATTTACTTTATATATTGTGTACGAGTAAAATCGGACTTCTGGCGCACCCCAGCTTTCGATAGGGTAAACGAAGCTCGAGACATGATGACGAAGCCCCGGAATCGAGGCAAGGGTCTCACCAGGTTAGAGTCTAGGGACATGACGCCTGCCCTCGAGAATATCAGAATCGTAATCCGGGATTAGTCCACACCCCAAAAGACTTCGGAGAGCATTGTCAGGCAACCAAGCACGACCAACAAAAGGTCGTAATATCCGCGATCGGTCGGATATCACTGCATGAATCTCGGCACGTATCGATGGAGAACCAACTATAAGTTAAAATGAAGATTGTTTACCTTTTGCAGAATTGTAACTAGAGTAGGATTCCTCTACCATATAAAGGGGAGCCTGACTATCATTGAAAATCTTTTTCTTGTTCATATGTACCGACCATTGTGAGCCCGGATCGAGGGTGAATATTTCACTAAGGCTGGAATCATTCTCCTCACGTTGTTTGAATTTACTATATCCTTATTTGTTCAATCTAACTCAATTTATTGTTTTGTATCAAATTAATCCGTGTATCCTTAAAATCACCTACAAATTTAGTTATTATCTATTTTTAGGGTAAATATACATAATATAATTTTCGACAAAGGGTATTCAGTTGACCATCCTTCGCCGTAAATAGCTTTGCTCTTGCTAATGTAGGCACAGAAAGCAAAAGACGAGAAGATATGTCACACGCAACTCAAACAAGTGTTTGTTTATACTCTTCTATCAACGGAAATAAACTTCTTGGTCGAGTTTAGACATATTCAATCAATTCATAATTAGACAGGAAAAAGCGAGAGAGAGAGAGACCGCAACCTCAGTATCAAAAGTGAGTGTAAAATCAGATTTATCCATTTGGACAAAAATATCAATCAAATGGGGATTTTTTAATTGATGGGCAAAAAAGACTGTACAAATATATAGGCATTATTGAAAGGTAGACAAAATCTGAGGGAAGTGCACGAGTTCAGATACGTTTCAGTTGAAGGCAAGAGCAATGATCAAAATCCATCAATATTTCAACAAAACTGCTATGTGAAAAATTAGGAAAGAGACAAACCAGCAACAGCAAACATTTCTTCGAACTTCAGTACTGCTCTTTTTCTACAAAGAAAAAGTTAACACCAACCCTCCAAATATCTAGTTGCCCACTAGCGGTTGGACATAGATTTGGTTCAAATTTTAAAAAAATATTATATACGGTAAAAATCGAGAGTACCTAATTTTACGGGCTTGCGGGTATGCCTCGAGAGTGAGCCAGTGCCGAAGCAAGTTCGCGCTCGATAGACATGAAGGCTGAGGGATCGAGATCGGGCTAAATCGATATCGCAGTAATTAAATTACGAGATATCCTCAATCGACCACCAATCTTGGCGAGGATCTCGGAACCGACAGAACCATTAACGGTTATTGATATCAATCATGTATTTTGCTTCCGAAGTTAGAGTCATACCTTATTTAGGATTCCTCTACTATATAAAGAGGAACCCTATTCATTTGTAACACATTGTCATCATACACAATTATCACTAACGCAATTACTGAGAAATACAAAGCACTCTGCTCCTTTACTCGCTCTTTTACTTTTTGTTGTCCATACATTTCTTATTGTTCATATTATTCTTGTTGTCTTTACTGTTCTTGGCACTCAAGCTCGAGCCTAACCCAGATCGGGATCAATAACTTGCAATCACGCTGGTTTGATCTATTATAACCATTTAATTCCTTTATTTACTTAGCTATTTATCAATTGGCATTGAATTAGATCACGTATCCTTATAACCACATTACAAGTTTAATTGTTACTCGTATTTCGAGGTAAACAGTTTGACGCCCACCGTGGGGCTAAGGATAATAGTGATTGTTCAGTGTTAATTCTGATATAACACACCATTTTGCGCTTGTTTCTTGTCAAGAATTTTATTTTCACGATAAATCATGTCAAACTCACAAAACACAGCTACACATGGTGACAACGGTCTCAGACTCCACGGGGAGAACGAGAATTTTATCGCTCCAGGAATCAAGGTTCCACAGGCTGACCTCGGAGGAGCGCCGCCCGCCAACCCGGTCGATGTCGGTTCGCATGTTGCTTTGAATGCGGATTTAGGCGGGGACCCTGATGGAAGCGTACGCAGAGAGGGTCGAACTGACGGTTGAGGTACTCAGGGCAGAGGAGGCGAAGGTGTTAGTCACAATGTTATATTTGAAATGTTGCAAGCCCAACAGAACACCATTGCTCAGTTGAAAAATAACCACATGGCACCGAATAAGGTCGAACAAGAGGCTACTCGCCGTGCCGAGCAAGTGCATGAAAGATCAGGTGACAATAATTCGACAACTGACCCTGCTATAATGAGAATGCTCGAGGAGCTTACTAAGAGAATAGAATCGGGAGAAAAGAAAATCGAGGCCAATAACAAGAAGGTGGAAACCTATAACTTTCGAGTTGACCAGATACCGGGGCACCACCGATATTAAAAGGAATGGACTCCAAAAAGTTTGTGCAAAAACCACTCCCTCCAAGTGCGGCTCCGAAGCCCATACCAAAGAAGTTCAGGATGCCCGATATACCTAAATACAACGGGACCTTGGACCCCAATGAGCACGTTACCTCTTATCGTGTGCCATAAAAGGAAATGATTTGAAAGACGATGAAATCTAGTTGGTATTGTTAAGGAAATTCGGGGAGACCCTGTCGAAGGGAGCTATGATTTGGTATCACAACTTGCCACCGAACTCTATCGATTCGTTCACCATGTTGGCAGATTCATTTGTAAAGGCACACGCTGGTGCTATAAAGGTTGCAACAAGAAAATCAGACCTCTTCAAGGTGAAGCAGTGGGATAACGAGATGCTAAGAGAGTTTGTATTTCCAAATGGAACGTATGGAATTACAACAAGTTACCGACAATTGGGATGTTCAAGCTTTCACCCAGGGATTAACGAGCGGAGTTCGATCTCATCACGACAAATGAAGCAGGATTTGATAGAGTACCCGATTGTGACTTGGGCAGATGTTCACAACCGATATCAGTCGAAGATTAGGGTCGAGGACGACAAACTAGGAGCCCCATCAGGTTCAGTGCATCCTAAGGGGTCGACAGGTAAAAATCAAAGAGACGTTGACAGAGAATCAAGGCGGAATAAATATCGGTATCATCCATGTGTTTAAGACAGAAGGAATAACCATCTGGGACGCAATCCCGCCCGGAATGATCGAAAGGGTGAACGAGGGCAGAACCCTCGGGGACTCATGAGCAAAACTGGTTTCGACAAATACGTAGATCCCACAGAAGTGCCTCGATTATCAGAGTACAATTTAAGTGCCAATGCCTCGGGGATCGTATCAACCATCGGAAGGATTAAAGACACTAGGTGGCCCAGACCTATACAAATCGATCCCTCTCAAAGGAATCCAAACTTATGTGCAAATACCATGGCACGCATGGCCATAGGACCGAAGACTGCAGATAGTTGAAAGAGGAAGTAGCTCGATTGTTTAGCAAGGGCCATCTTCGAGAATTCCTCGGTGATAGAGCTAAAAATCACTTCAGGGAAAGAGACGTCAACAGGAAAAATGAGCAAGAAGAACGTCAACAAGTTATCCACATGATCGTCGGCGGGGTCGACGTCCCACAAGGACCTGTATTCAAACGCACCAAAGTATCGACCACAAGAGAAAAACGAACCCGAGACTATATGCCTGAAGGCACTCTAACATTCAACGATGAAGAAACAGAAGGCCTCTCTCAGCCGCACAACGAGGCCTTGGTAATTTCTATTTTGCTAAATAAAATTCAAGTTAAACGTGTTCTCATGGATCTAGGTAGTTCGGCGAACATAATTAGATCGAGGGACGTAGAGCATCTCGGCTTGCTAGACCAAATTGTACCTGCATCTCGAGTCCTAAAGCGGCTTCAACATGGCTAGCGAAACAACAAAAGGGGAAATAATCCTACCAGTGAACGTGGCCAGGACCATCCAAGACACAAAATTTCATGTCATCGAAGGCGGCATGAGGTACAATGCACTGCTCGTAAGGCCATGGATCCACAACATGAGGGCAGTACCGTTGACCCTTCACCAAATGATGAAGTTCCCAACAGTGGATGGTGTGAAAATAGTTTATGGGGAACAACACGCTGCAAAGGAGATGTTTGCAGTCAACGAGGTGACGCCGATACCAGCACCTTCGACCTCAGAAAAGTCGAGCACCAAAGATAAGCAAGCGGCCAAATAGCAATCACTGTCCCCATCCTCGACCAAATCAGATAAACATGTAATCAAAGAAGATGAAGAGGATTTTCTCAGTCCTCGAACTTTCGTCGTTCCCGAATAATCGGATGCAACCAAATCAACATTTGAGGAGCTAAAACAGGTGATACTGATCGAGTATCTACCCGAACGTAAGGTATACCTGGGAAAGGGATTAACCCCCGAACTTATGGAAAAACTCATTCAATTTCTTATTGATAACATGGATTGGTTTGCATGGTCCGCTTTACATGATCGGAATCCCACCCGAGATAACAACTCACCGGTTGAGCTTGGATCCCAAGTTCAGACAGATAAAGCAGAAGAGAAGGCCTCAATATGAGGTGAAGCACGCCTTCATAAAGGAATAGGTAACTAAACTTCTTAAAATAGGGTCCATTCGGGAAGTAAAGTATCCCGAGTGGTTAGCCAACGTAGTCGTAGTCCCCAAAAAGGGGGAACAGACTCAGAATCTGTGTAGATTATAAGGACCTGAATAAAGCTTTTCCGAAAGACACTTTTCCTTTGCCTAACACCAATAGAATGATAGATGCTATCGACCACGAGATACTTACTTTTCTCGATGCCTATTCTAGGTACAACCAAATCCAGATGTACCCAGTAGACAAGGAAAAAACTTCTTTTATCACTAAGTACGAAACTTAATGCTATAATGTAATGTCCTTCGGGCTAAAAAATGCGGAACCTACATATCAACGCCTAGTTAACAAGATGTTCGAAGAATAGATAGGAAAATCAATGAAAGTTTACATTGACGATATGTTAGTTAAGTCCCTGCGCGCAGAGGACAATTTGACTCATTTGAGAGAGAAATTCGAAATCTTGAGGAAATACAACATGAAGCTTAACCCCGAAAAGTGTGCTTTCAGGTTGGCTCGGGAAAATTCCTCGGCTTCATGGTGTCAAATCGGGGAATCGAGATCAATCCCGATAAGATTAAAGCCATCGAGGACATCACCGTCGTGGACAACGTGAAAGCCGTTCAGAGGCTAACCAGACGAATAGATTCCCTAGGCCGGTTCATTTTGAGGTCATCATATCGGAGCCACAGGTTCTTTTCTTTACTCAAAAAGAAAAATGATTTTACATGGACCCCAGAATGTTAGCAAGCGTTGGAGGTATTGAAACAATACCTATCGATCCCACCTTTGCTCCACACCCCAAAGGCAGATGAGAAGCTATACTTATACTTGGCAGTATCCGAGATAGAGGTAAGTGGAGTGTTAGTTCGAGAATAACAAGGTACGCAGTTTCTAGTTTATTACATGAGTCGAACCTTAGGAGATGCTGAAACTAGGTATCCACACTTAAAAAATTAGCGCTTTCATTAATAAGCGCATCTAGAAAACTAAACCCTTATTTTCAGTGTCATCCTATATGTGTTATCACCACCTATTCCCTTCGAAATATATTGCACATGCCCGAGTTATCGGGCCGATTAGCCAAGTGGGCCGTCGAACTTGGCGGGTACGATATCAAATATCAACCCCAAACGGCCATCAAGTCTCAAATATTAGCAGACTTCGTGGCAGACTTTTCGACCCTCATACCCGAAGTGGAAAAGGAACTTCTTCTCAAATCGGGTACATCATCGGAGGTATGGACCCTCTTCACGGACGGAGACTCGAATGTGAAAGGGTCCGGGCTCAGTATTGTTTTGAAACCGCCTACGAGCAATGTTATTAGAAAATTAATTAAAACTTCCAAACAGACTAACAACGAGGCCGAGTATGAGGATATGATTGCAGGTCTCGAGCTAGCTAAAAGCTTGGGGGCGGAAGTCATCGAAGCAAAATGTGACTCCCTACTTGAAGTTAACCAGGTAAACGGAACCTTCAAAGTTCGACAAGACAGGATGCAAAGGTACTTAGACAAATTGCAGGTCACTTTGCACCGTTTCAAAGAGTGGACTCTGCAGCATGTACCTCGAGAACAGAATACTGAGGCCGATGCACTTGCCAACTTGGGATCATCGGTCAACGAAGATGAAATCAGCTCGAGGACTTTCGTCCAACTCTCGAGATCTGTAATCGAGGAAGGACACGCTGAAATTAATTCCACAAGCTTAACCTGGGATTGGAGAAACAAGTATATCGAATACTTGAAAAATGGGAAGCTGCCATCGGATACCAAAGAATCGAGGACCTTACGAACTAAATTTGCTAGATTCATATTAGACGAAGATGGAACGTTATACAGAAGGACGTTCGATGGCCCATTGGCAGTATGCATGGGACCGGGAGATACTGACTATGTTTTGCGAGAAATCTACGAAGGCACCTGCGAGAACCATTCTGGCGCCGAGTCATTAGTTTGAAAGGTCATCAGAGCAGGATACTATTGGGATAACATGGAAAAAGGCTCTAAGGAGTCATTCCAAGATGCAACAAATGTCAAAGGTTTGCGCCAATGATTCACCAGCCCGGTGAACAGCTTCATTCGGTCCTATCCTCATGGCCATTCATGAATTGGGGAATGGACATCGTCGGTCCTCTGACATCGGCCCTAGGTAAAGCTAAGTTTATATTATTTATGATTGACTATTTCTCTAAATGGATTGAAGCACATGCCTTCGAAAAAGTTAGAGAAAAAGAAGTGATCAACTTTATATGGGATTACATTGCATGTTGATTCGGGATACCTGCGGAAATAGCGTGTGATAATGGCAAACAATTCATCGGCAGTAAAGTAACGAAATTCCTCGAAGATCACAAAATAAAGAGGATATTATCGATGCGATATCACCCTAGTGGAAACGCACAAGCTGAATCAACGAATAAAACTATCATCCAAAATTTGAAGAAAAGGCTAAACGAAGCCAAAGGGAAGTGGAGAGAAAAATTGCCCGAGGTTCTATATCGGACGACATCGAAGTCCTGTACTGGAGCAACTTCGTTTTCTTTAGTATATGGCTTCGAAGCCTTAGTACCTGTCGAAGTCGGAGAGCTCAACGCCAGGTTTCGACATGCAACGAAAGAATCAAACCACGAGGCAATGAATACCAGCCTCGAATTGTTAGATGAAAGACGAGAAGCGACACTTGTTTGAATGGCCGCACAAAATCAACGAATCGAGCGGTATTACAATAAAAGAACCAATCTTCGACACTTCAAAGTCGGGGACTTGGTCTTAAGGAAAACCACCATCAATACTCGAGACCCTAATGAAGGTAAACTCGGTCCTAACTAGGAAGGACCCTATCAAATCTTCGACATAGTCGAGAAAGGATCTTACAAGCTTGGAACAATGGACGACGAACCAGTGTCGAATAACTGGAACATCACTCCTCAATAGATACTATTACTAAGGTATGATTTTCTCCTTTTTCATTTACTTAAACATTCGAAACTAACTTATTGCAGGTATCCGGTCCAAGAAATTGAGACCTCGGGTTTTAAAGTACGCGTTACACTCTTTTTCCCTTAGACCGGTTTTTATCCCAAATAGGTTTTTCCGGCAGGGTTTTTAACGAGGCAACAACTAAGTGCTACCTGATGACAATTCAACAAAATCAAAGGCTTCTTTGCAAATAACCTCGAATACTAGGGGGCATTACCCTCAGATGTTATGTAAATGGGTCTCGATAGGAAGAATTTTGTAATGGTCCAAACGGTCGAATGAACCGTGTCCATATAGATTAGCCGAGTCCCGTCAACAAAACATGTACGCATGTAAGAATAATACAATGAAGCACTCACTTTTCTCAAACATCTCGTGTTTGAAGTAGAATTTCTATTATACGAGTCATGTACTTATGATCTATTGTGAAAAATGGCTCAAGGGCCAAGTGCAAGCATACCTCGAACACTCGGGGACTACCTACTCGATCTGTCTAAGTTCGAAATCATAAGACCTCAAAGAGGCACCTCCCGATATATAGGCCAAGGCCATCACACTTGGGGACTAACATTTTGAACAAGTTTGAAATGTTATCGGGAAACAAGTCTAAGAGACATACCCGAAGGCTACAACCATATTAAAGACTACGGTCATATAAAAAGGCCACGACCGAAATAATCCAGCTCGGAGACGTTTGACTTCCGCCATAAACTAAAGGACTTCAAATACTTTAAAACCCCGGTTATATAAGGCTACCCTCGGCAAAGCAAACAAAAAAGGCTTCGATAAAATCAACTCCCAAATAATTTAAAGGCTTCGATAATATCATCCTTCGAAAAAGCCTCAAGAGGTATCAAATTATCTTAACACAAACGAGTTAAGAAAAAATTGGGTTCCGATCATTGAACCCTCAAAAAACCCAATGGGTACAAAAAACACATGTTAAGGCATAAAGAAATTTTCACTAAGTCTTTTTGCCGAAAAGGGAAAAGTGATAGCCGTTTTTAGAGGCCGAATTGGCCCAACTTAAAGAGCCTAAGGGCCAATTTAAAGAGCCTAAGGGCCAATATAAAGAGTCTAAGGGCCGATCTAATAAGCCTAAGGGACGATACAATTAGAGTTTGAGACCTCGCTCTCACTCGATTCGAACCCAAGGATTCAGTTATTACGAGCTCATACAAATGTTAACTACACCTTGAAGATTCACATAAAAGGTATAATGGTGAGCTCGAGATACCTAACAACATATGTTGAGAACCTAAGGGTTCACTTTATCCTAAAACTCAAGATTCATTCGAACTTGGCTATTAAAGATAATTCTTCGGCCAGTCCAATCGAGCCACCCCGAGACATGTTCTCGAATAAGTTTCAAACTCGGGGACTTGCCCTCGTAAAAACAAAAAGCCTAAAGGTTTATTTCGATCACGAGTTGAACTGAAGCAACGAGAACTTTTTAACAAAGAAAAACATACAAAGGCGTGAAATAATAACTTATGAAGGCATCAAAGGAAAATTCTTCATTATATCAAAAAATATATATACAAAGGGCCAGTCAGAGCCTTACAAAAGAAAAAGAAAAAGAAGTTGCAATCTAATTATGATCGGGGCTAGTCCCCTCAAGACCGTCCTCCTCCCGAGCAGCTTCTCCGGGGGAATCTTCTTCAGCAACCTCACCTCCATCTCCTCCACTTTCGGACCCGCCATCATCATCGGAAGGCACGAGCTGGCTAGCTTCGGTCTCGAGTTCTTTTGTCCAAACAATCTCCTCGGAGAGGTCAAACCTCGAGCATGAATTTCCTCGAGGATTTCCCTCCGGGATTGGCACTTCACCAAGTCACTGAGCCACTGCTACCGATTGGAAACCTCCCTCAGTTGAGTTTGGACAGCTACGACATCGGCCCGGTACATGGCTATGGATTTGTCCGCCTTGACCTTGGTCTTTTCGATCTCAGTATTGGTCTTGTTGAGCCCAGCTTCGAGTTATTCGACCCTCTTGGCCCGAGCCAAACCTTTTTCTCTAAGGTCTTGGAGTTGGGCCTCCGCCGAAGATAGTTTGGCCAAAACCACCTCCTTTCCAACAGCAAGGCAGTCCATCCTAGATTTCCACTGATCGCAGTCGGTCTTAACCCGATCGATATCTGCCCGCAGAAGACCAATCTTCTCCACCTTCTGCTGCAACTGAGATATCGAAGTGTTAGCTTCCACCATGGAGTCGATTCAATACTGAATCAAAAGGGCGGTTACCTGTTTGTCCAACTCAGTCTCCTCCTAATGAGCCTTGGCCAGGTTCGCTTGAAGGTCCCTTATGACCTCGTCATTTTGGCCACAAAGAATCTTCAGAGCATTCTTCTCTTTTGAGACCCTTCGGAGATCGGCTTCGCATTGACTAAGGTCAGCTCGAAATTTGCCAGAAGCTTATACGAAGAAGAAGAAGAGCGCAAGTTAGAAAGAATAACCTTGGAAAAGAGATGAAGATGAATTACCAAAAATCCACAAGCACTTACTTTGGAAAAAAGACGTTGATCTTCCACCATGAGAATCGAAGCGTCAGTGATCTCGGTGGCATCATCGACCCTCACGAAGCAATCCCGAAAAGGATCCCCAGCGCTAGAGCCTCCACCAATCTCAGGGGTCTTCAGCCTTTGGGCATCCCTTATTGCCTCTTCATAGAAGACCGACATTTAAGGCATTTGACCTATTCCACCTTCGCTGGAAGGCCTCATAATGGCATCTTTGTTCAGACCTACATAAACATAAGATTAATAATGGAGAAAAGGGGTAATTGTTTCGGAATATGTAAGAAGGGACCTTACCATGGTTCTTGGCCTCCCACTTTCCTTTAGCCAAATCCATCCACACTCGTTCAGCACGAGTCGAAGTGGAGGCAAGCTTGTGAATCCTATCTTCGAAATCTGGCACCGTCTCAGGCATCCAAGGGTCGGTTGCATGGTCAAAGAGAAATGTTAGACAAGATCAAAAGAGACACAGAATCAAAAGAACAAAAGGTCACTTACGTTTAGCTTTCCACTCATCGGGAAACGACATCTTTTCTTTGGGTATTATATCACAGGTCCTCACCCGTATGAATCAACTCATCCAGCCTCAATCTTTTATCCTCGTCGATGTTCAAGAATAGGGCTTTGGTTGCTCGGCAGTTGAGTCTAATTATCCCTTGATAGAGTCGAGGCTTGTACAACCGAATAAGGTGGTCTAGTGTGAACTCCAACCCCTCGGCCTCGTTGGAGTAAAAGCGCAACATGATCACTATGCGCCAAGGTGAGGGGTGGAGTTGACCTAGGGTGACCTCGTACCTCTTGCAGAAGTCGAAGATCGTGGGGTCGACGAGACCCAATGATAAGGGGTAAGTGTAAACACTCAATAACCCATCCACATGTGTGGTGATGCTCCCTTCAGGCGTAGGAATACGCACCACCGCCTCTGGACCCCATCTGCAGTCCTTCTTCATGGCATCGACATGGTCCTCGGTAATCGAACACATGTTCGCATCGGCCCGACACCGATGAGGGGTTATCAACTTTAGAATCAGTTCTAAGGACACAAGAGCCAGGTACGTATTCATGGACGGACGGTTCTACTTGCGTTTATCGTCGGGCGGCCGGGAGGAGGAAGATGGAGCTTTCTCCTTTTGCGGTACTGTTTTAGAGGTCTTTGCCATTTACGTATGTGAGGGGAGTAAAAAGAAGGTGTAGAACTGGCTGCTCCGGTTTTAATAAGCGGCGATGAGAGGAAAGCAAGAAGGATTGTGAACTCAAAGAGTTTATGATAAAAACAAAGTAAAGTTTGAATCTACTAACGACATGGTATTTTTAGGTTTAAAACGGCGGTTCGGTGCCACTCTGCTCCTTTACTCGCTCTTTTACTTTTTGTTGTTCATAAGTTTCTTATTGTTCATATTATTCTTGTTGTTTTCATTGTTCTTGGCACTCAATCTCGGGCCTATACCAGATCGAGATCAATAACTCGCAATCACGTTGGTTTGATTTATTATAACTATTTTATTCCTTTATTTACTTAGCTATTTATTTATCTATTGGCATTGAATTAAATTACGTATATTTATAACCACATTACACGTTTAATTGTTACTCGTATTTCGAGGTAAATAATTATTTTTGAAATTGTATTGAAAAATAATTTTTGAAAGTTAAAGTTTTATTCGGACATGCATTTTATTTATAAAAAATTGAAGTTTTATGAGGGGAAGAAGAATTTTCACCAAAAAACTGCCATAAACCAAATTTTAGTAACGCGATATTCTAAAAAAAGAATTTAAAAAACTGATCTTATGCCATGAACACGTTTTAAAAAACTTACCAAAATTTATAGCCAAACGGAAGTTACATCAACATGCATGGTGATACGACTCCAATTCCAACTAACAATATTTTCCTTGTCCAGCCAATTTTTTATTTTGTGGCTAACAATTTAAGAGGTATAAAATTCGTGATTTGTCTTTTATTATTGTCATTTGACAAAAAAAACTATTGGCAAGATAATAAATTTCCCTTTCTCCTTGTTTAGTACGTAAGTAAGTAATTAAGAGTGGATTAAGTAAAAGTTGAATTATGTACATCTTCACGTACATTTTTTAACCTGTTCAAAACTACATGGGAATGAGTAAATATACCACTTTTACTATAATTCTTAAATTCTCCTAATTCTTACCAAGCAAACAACTACAAGTAAATCATCATTACTTAACCTAGAGAAAAAAATAAATTCTCTAGTGTCTCTCTGATTCACTCTCCACACCCACTTTGATAACCTTAGGTAAACTATTTAACTCATATGTGAATTTAATTTTTTAATATCTTATAATCTAATTCAGTTAATTATAAAGATAGGGTATAGTGCTGACGACTTAAACATGACATCCAAATTCTGATAATTCTTATTTTCTCCGGTCCAAAATAAGTGATTTTCTGGCCTTTTTTTTGTGATCCAAAATAAGTTATTTTTTCAGATTTCAAGAATGAATTAATTATTTTTTTCCTACATTGTTCTTGGAGTAAATAGTGTTGGAGTATGTGTTAGGAGTATTTATGTGGAATAGTAAAAATTAATATGGTCAATTTCATTGTTAATTAATGCTAAAAGGTGAATTTCTTAATATGTGTGAAAACAGACAAATAATCACTTATTTTGGACAAGAGGAGTAACTTCTTAGAAATTTTAGTCTGTTAAATCTAGTGGACTGATAATATTTTGTTTCTAATCAATGAGTTGGTAATCTTTTAAATTCTTAATGACCAATGTATGGGTGGTTTTGCTGCTAAATTAATACTACTTGGTATTTTTTGGTCGGATTGCTGGCCAAAATTCCTGGAAATAGCCTTTTTATCCTGCGGGTAGGGGTAAGGTCGGTGTATATCCTACCTTTTTTAGATTCTATTAGTGAAATTTTACTGAGTATGTTGTTGTTATTGTAGTTGATTGCTGGCCAAAATATCACGACAATACTAATTAATTTTGTAATGAAATTTAGAAAGATATTAACTCCTAATTATTCATTATGAGAATCATTTCTTTCTATCTCCATCTCCTTATGCAACTAGAACTGGTGTTTGCAGTATAATTTTGATATCACTTATTGGATTTACTTTATTTCTTTATTTATCCTTTTGAGTCTCACATTTTGTCCATGTTTCACAAATTAATAAGTTTTTACTTTTTTTAAATACTTTATGAGTTCCTTGATGTGGGACGCTATTGGTCTTAATCCTCAAGTGGGAGTCGTGGTTGTAATCTAAATCATACTAGCTAATTAGCTTTCAAGATCCAACTACTCAAACATTGACTAAAGTTAATTATAAATAACAATAACATAATTTTGCATAACAAAAGTCAACTATACTGATCCAAGAATTTCGCATAGAAGGAATATCAATATACACAATATAATCGTCCCCAAAAATAATAGCCAATATATATCTTTTATATATAATTTATACTTTTTTTGTAAATTCAACTAGCGATTGCAATTATTTTTGGTCGACCAGCGAAATATGTGAGATAACAGTTGATAACTTAATTCAGATTCAAAAGTAATCAGAATTTATCCACTTTTGATGTAAAGATAAATCTGAACGAAAATACTATTCAAAATCCGAAAAATATTCCAGCATAATATACTAGAGTTCGAAATTTTTACATCTGAACTTCCAGCATAATGTACTAGAGTTCCAACATAATATACAGGAAGTTCGTACACAGGTGCTCCAATCTCTAGTATATTATGTTGGAACTTTCCGTGTGTTGGAGTTCCAGTATAATATGTTGGAAGTTCATACACAGGTGCTCAAATCTCCAGTACATTATGCTGTAACTTTTCGTATGCTGGAAGTTCATACACAAATACGCTACTCTCGTATGCTATGCTAAAACTTTCTATGTTGCAGTAAAATAATAGATATTCTTCAATTACTTTATAAACTCCGACTATTTTTCAAGCTATTCTTCAATTACTTTATAAACTCCGACTATTTTTCAATTATCAATCCGTAAAATTTATTAGGCCGTGCTATTTTCACCTTAATTTTGGGACAAAAAACTTATATTTAAGAAAATAATTAAGGGAAAGAAAATAAAATAAAAAAACAAGTAGACTCAGCAGTGGACAGTATGCCGGAAGCATAGAGCGGCTATAAATTGGATACAGAGAGAAAAAGCTAAGACAGGGGAAGGTTGGGAAGGAACATATCCCATTTGGGGAAAATCAAACTTAATTTCCTCAAATTTAGAAAAGGGAAATTATGGGAATTGAAATTCGACCCTCCAACAGTGACACTGAAATTGGTATTGCACCGCTTGTAGTTGGACTCCAACCTTTTGCGCTTGTTGACCATATAGCTAAGGTTGATTGGTCTCTTCTCTCCCAAATTCCCGGCGAACGTGGTGGCTCCTTCCCTGTACTTCTCCTTTCTCTTTTTTTTTTAATCCTCAATTTTCCTGTTTCTTGATTCCTGAATCCTTCTTAATTGCCTGATTTCATAATTAGAGATTGTTTATTGCCAATTGCTGCAAAATTGGATCTTTAAATCCACTGTCACTCTAACTAAGAAATATGCATATTTCAGCTTGCACTGTGTGTGTATGTGTGTTTGATTGTCCTTTTTTAGTTGGGGGATGGGAGAGAGAATTTGGTAGCTGGATTTGATTGTTGTTGATTGAAGCTATCTAGTTTTTTAGAATTCAATTGGGATTTGCATGGGGACGATATTCGAAATCAAATTTAGAGTGATATATTGCTATAACAAAATCAGTGAGTAACAAGACAGGTAAAAACAATATGAGACAAACAAGAGTCAACCTTTTTCCGATGAGGTTTTAATGTATGGCAGAATCCAAACTCTTGTGGGTTGCTCTAGTGGTGAGCACCCTCCACTTCCAACCAAGAGGTTGTGAGTTCGAGTCACCCCAAGAACAAGGTGGGGAGTTCTTGGAGGGAGGGAGCCGAGGGTCTATCAGAAACAGTTTCTCTACCCCAGGGTAGAGGTAAGGTCTGCGTACACACTATCCTCCCCAGACCCCACTAGTGGGATTATACTGGGTTGTTGTTGTTGTTGTTGCTGCTGCTGCAGAATCCAAACTCTTCTAAGTGATATGATCTCGGTTGTTCATATATCATAAAGTTTATGTCTTTCATATGTGATTCTAGAATTCAACATTATAAGTTGTTGATTGATTAAGTAACCTTTCCGGATTTTCGGATTTTACTTCTACGGTTAATCTGAGACTGAAAACAGGGTTATGTGGCATTCAGGATTGGACTGATAGAGTTGAAAAAATGAATTTTCCATTTGGTTGAAAAATCTCCCTTTTCTCTAATCCATGTGGGTTTCCTTTGTTAAAAAATTATTGTTGTTG
Source organism: Nicotiana undulata (assembly GCA_005239495.1). Lineage (NCBI taxonomy): Eukaryota > Viridiplantae > Streptophyta > Magnoliopsida > Solanales > Solanaceae > Nicotiana > Nicotiana undulata. Next base: position 47,179 of record ML299701.1, on the reverse strand, counting down.
TATAGTTTACTGTTAACTCTGCTTATGTGCAAACAGTTCCAAGCTTGGATAAAGGATGAGGCCGGTAGTTAATGCAAGTATAAAAATAATCTAAACCATGATCCCTGAATACTGAATCTGTTTGAATGTGAAAACTTATTGGATACAGAAGATTCTTGTTGCAGACAGTTGAGGAGTAGTTGGTCGGCTTATCTTACCCTTAATAACAACTAACTAAGTGAGGCATAATAGTTACCTAAAATGTGTCTGAAACTACAGGCCGTGAAGTATTATGTTTGCTAGGAATGTCCTTAATTGTTTTAAAGAGGAGTCTGATTAACTAGTTCTAAGAGTTTTGCTTCTTTTTTCATTTTTTTTCCTTTATTAACTGAAGGTTGCAGTTGATGAGTTGAAACATATACTCAACGAGCTTAATGCCCATATCCTTCCTTCTACTGACGATGAATCTCCATTGAAGACCATAGCTGGGGGCAGTGTTGCAAATACAATTAGAGGGTTGGCTGCTGGCTTTGGGATTAGTTGTGGAATCATTGGGGCTTGTGGTGATGATGAAGAAGGTAAATTATTCATGAGCAACATGGGCTTTTACAAAGTGGATATCTCAAGATTGAGATTAAAGAACGGAACAACAGCTCAGGTGAACACATTTGTTGGATATTAGGATTCTGTATATAGATAATTCCCGGGTATTCAAAACTGTGTATTTCTGATGTACAGTGTGTTTGTCTGGTTGATGAAATTGGCAATCGTACAATGCGTCCCTGTCTGTCTAGCTCTGTGAAAGTTCAGGTGCCTCTCACTTTTATCTCGTCAAATATAGTGGTGACTAATGATTCTAATGACATGTAAAATATTAAGCAAAGTGATCTTAAGCATATCTTTTTATTTCCTTGCTTATCAGGCAGATGAACTGAAAAGAGAAGACTTCAAAGGTTCCAAGGTGAGGATTCCCTTATTTGACATTTTCAACTCTTGTTTGCTTCTTGAACTTCTTGTCTCCATCATTTTTTATAAATTAGTTATTACGATGTTGTATTTGTACCCAGTAATTTGAGTTCTCATATCCATTTATTAAATCTGTTTAGTGTCTACCACAAACTCGCTTTTCCTGTTATTACTCTCTGGAGGATAACTCTTTGAAATTGGCAGCACTTAGAATTTCTTCAATTATTTGCTTTTATTTTGTAACAGTGGTTGGTGCTGAGATATGCCATATTGAATATAGAAGTTATCAAGGCTGCCATCAAAATCGCAAAGGAAGAAGGCCTTTTTGTTTCACTAGATTTAGCCAGCTTTGAGGTAATTGTTGACATAGGCTAAAAGGTATTATTAGACGTTTGGCATTTCATTATTTGCTTTGAGTTTTTGAAGCGGAACGATTATCTGTCTTCTCAAATGATACAGAGATATTATTTTGTACTCTGCATTTGAGCTGTCTGCAGAAAACAAAATTTCATGAGATAATAATTGAAGACGCATAAAATTAACACAAGTTTGAATGGAACTCATATTACTTCGTTTCTGTTGAGATGTGTCTGATCTTTTCTGTTATCAGTAAAGGCATTTGTGACCTTTTTAATTTATTATTTTGGTGCCTTTCTGATATTCGTAATATATGGCAGATGGTGAGGAAGTTTAAATTACCTCTAATAGAGTTACTGGAGTCAGGAAACATAGACCTTTGCTTTGCAAATGAGGATGAAGCAACTGAGCTGCTAAGGTGATTACCTGTCCTCGGATTGAAACTGAGATATTATATTATTGAAATATAACGTTCATGCAAATGAAGCTCCATGTCTTTTCAACATTTGGTGCAGAGGTGAAGACAATGCAGATCCTGAGGCAGCACTTGAATTTCTAGCTAAACATTGCAAGTGGGCTGTTGTAACCTTAGCGCAAAATGGGTGCATGGCAAAACATGGGAAAGAGGTATCTCTTATCCTTCCCACTAGCAGCCCATCTTCAATGTAAAATGCTTAGAAAAGGACCTTTTTTTTCTGTATGTGCGTGTCACCGGAAGATGTTGAAATCCTTTTATTTTTTCCAAATGCCCCAACTTAGTGATTCTTTGTCATTCTTAGAGTAGGTTTGCTAGCTAACTTAACAGCATATTGTCGCTGTACTAGTAACTTGTTGTTTGGTTGGTTAATAAAGATGAGGTTTTATTTCGGTTTTCAGTTAGTCCGTGTTCCAGCAATTGGCGAGACAAAAGTAACAGATGCTACAGGTGCAGGAGATCTGTTTGCAAGTGGGTTTTTGTATGGACTGGTACGAGGGCTGCCACTGGAGGAATGTTGCCGGGTTGGTTCTTGCAGCGGTGGGTCTGTGATTCGATCTCTCGGAGGTGAGGTATCTCCTGAAAACTGGCAATGGATGTACAAACAAATGCAGAGTAAAGGAATCTCCATTCCAGAGCCAAGCAAATGCCTGTTGTGAGTCTTATGACATAGAAAAGTGATTTTGTTCTGTCGTCACCAGGTTTTTCTTCTCCCTCCAGCTGAAATCCTCTCCATTCCCTTATCCTCTCCTCCCTTCCCCCCTCCCACTCAAAAGAAAAAGGAAAAAAGAGCAGCACTGTGTTTTTTAAGTGCCTACTCCTGCTATTTGAATTTTCAAGAAGAAATGTTGAACAAAGTTCATATTATTGAATCCAGATCTCCAATTTAATTCAAATATCGTGATGCAGTTTTATATACACTGCCTTTTGTACCCCTTCTTCCTGCTTCTCTGAGTTGTAGGTCGATGAACTTGATCAAACCTCGTTCATACCCTCTACGGCTAGAACATGTATCCTCCTATTTATATCAAGCTATTAGAAATGATATTCAAGTAGAACGGTGGTTCTCTGATTCGAAGGGATGCATTTTTCTTTCTTTTTAACTTTTTTTTTGGCAGTGAGGAATGGCCCATGGTGCGATTGGAATCCTGCACTTAAGTAAAAGAAGATGAAGTTTTGATCAGTAAACTAAAGCTAATTCAGCAATTTGCATAACGAGAAATTTGCCTAAGTAGTAATATAAGATGAGAAATCTCTAAACAAAAGCCCATCCGTCCATTGGTACGACTGGAAATAATAAGGAAAAATAATTGAAATCTATGCAAGCAACAATGGAAAGAACAAATAGAAAAGCAAATGAAGATTGTCTAACAGACGCACTTTTAAAAAGTTTAGGTGTGTAAAAATAAATTGTTTCCATCTCAAATTTGGCATACTATCAAAGTTTCCATCTCATATTCAAATTACTTGCGACTTTGCAAACATATAAGCAACACTGTTGTATCTGACCTAATCAGAATAGCATAGCAGGCAAAATCTCAGTATGGCATAGAAAGCAGATTGTGCAAAATCAAACAATTCTTAAGTGTAATCCACAAAAAGCCGCTTTCCTCAAGGACCAAATAGGAAGAAAAGCAAACAATTCAAGCCACTGAATTTTTATCTATGTAATCAAAATAGTGTGTAACAGACACACTTTAAAAAAGTTTAGGTGAGTAAAAATATTTTCGAGATCAGCAGGTGTGTAACAGGGATTTGGTTACAAGTTCATGTGGTATTTTATATATTTTGCCTAAAAACTACACATGGCCAGGGGTCTTATCAGCTTATTTCTGTACCACATGGAGGTAACATGGAAGTCTCAAAAATTCACACTTCCTTTTCCTTATATATATAATCTCCTCAAAACTTATGAATTAAACTTCACGATAAGCTTTCATTCAATCATAGTTGCAAGTTTCTCTCACCTGCAATGTTGCAGATACTCACGAACTAATACACCACCCCCACCTGAAAAGCTCTATAATTTAGTCGAACCATTACTAGAAAGCAGCAGTTGTCACATCTCCTTTTCACTATTCAGATTAATAAAAGGGTAATAAGGAGTTTTTTCACTTTAAGTGATATTATTCGGATTTGGGATTTATTTTTTAGTTTAGAGTCGTCACTCGGATTTTTGACGATGCTCCGGGACACCGTTTTATTTTGAAAATCCCAAACCGAGGAATTTTTTGACTCTGTTTTGATTTGTCTGCGACCAGAAATCCGAGTAAGGAATTCTGTTAACCCGGGAGAAAGAGTTAGGCATTCCCGAGTTCCGTGGTTCTAGCACGGTCGCCTAACTATTATTATTTGGCCTAAATTATCTGGTTATTTACGTATTTTATCTTACTATGCATTTAGCCTTTTTAATTTTTAGCCGCTTTTGACGTTTATGGATTTATCTTGAAACAAGTCACGATGACGTGCACTTGTTTGTTTTTGGACACGTTATAATTGCGCCACATGAAATGCACCCGCAATCACAACATGAGATTTTTATTATGGTTTTGAGTTGAAGTCGGGGACATGAGTTGCCACACCCGAGTGTAGATTACATAGTCAAAACTATGGTCATGACGGTTAAGAGAAATGCCTATTTGAGGCGATATTCAATTACTCTTTAAGTTTTGGGG
>ML299701.1:0-37006 GCA_005239495.1 Nicotiana undulata | reverse complement strand
GGGGGGAGCTCCAACACAGCAAAGTCATTTAAACTGTTCATAGTTCAACTTCAGAAGCATGAGCTTTGAAATGTTTGGACCAAAGTAAAGCATGATTGCATAATAAAACATCCAAGCAGAAAATATTACCCATTGTACCACACGAAATCTCAACCTTCTAACAAGACAAAATCTCTGAATATGAAAGAAGTGAGGCCTAAAGGAAGACATAACATCATCAAATATCCATTGGGGCAGCTCCTTGATCAGCAGGGGCACCCTCTTCAGGTGGTGCTGCTGCTGGTTCATCACTCGCAGCTTCAGCTGGGGCTGCAACTGGAGCTTCTTCACCAGCTATCTCAAATTCGTTGATCAATGCTTGTATAGTTTCCTTGTCCAACATATGGAAAGCCTCCCCTACTCCTACCACTGCGACCGTGCAATTGGAGCTTGTTAGTTTTTCTCCCTGCAAAGTTTCTCTCAGTGCAAAGAGTGCATCCTTAAGCAGGCTTTCCCGTGAAGAATCCATGAAAGTCTCAAACCTACGTTCCAAGTATGTTTTGGCAGCTTGTGACCGAGATCCAATGGCAAAAGCTTGATACTCGAAGTAGTTACCACTAGGGCAATTGTAGTAAAGGTGAGCACCAGACTCATCCAGCCCACCAACAAGCAGGCCAACACCATAAGGCCGTTTCCAGGATCTTTGGGTGCAGACCTGCCACAGAAGTGAATGTTAAGATGATATTGAGCAAGAAAGAGGCATCAACTCTCAAATCGGACAGTTAGCCTCGTATACCACTAACAAAAATTCGTTCCATCAATAGATCATCCTGACAAATTGAGGGAAAAACAACATATAGCTCAATATCCACCAGGACATGACAAAGGACTAGAAAGAATTTTAGTTTTTCTTTAGCTCCTCCATGATCTAGGCTTTGCACATGTGCCATTTGCAGGTGCACTGATTCGCCACCGAACACATCCGTAGTGAAGAAACTAAAAGAACCTTGTTGACTTTTCTATTTCTTTACTGGAACAGAACTGTTAGAACATGGAGAATACCAGCTTCATCTAAGAGCTGAGCTCTACTTTTTCCTTCTGTAAGACATTTCGGGACAAATTATAGGAGTCCTATATCAGGCACCACACAGTTGGTGCAACCTATCATCGTAACACCCGAAAAATTGTGCATAAATAAGATGTTCAGAGCTACCCAAGACCATATGATTTATTGAGAAGAGCTAGAGGAGTCTTTTTTTTTTTTTTTTGATAACGAAGCTAGAGGAGTCATCTTCTTACTGCTTGACATGAGCTAGTAAATTAACTAGAAAGTTATATTAAGAACTCAGATTGGTAAAAACTTGGTGTAACTGTACCCTGAGTCGTTGAAGCAGAAAGAATATGACAGTTGTCCACACATCAAGGCTTGTAATAATGTCTTAAAAGGATTAATGCCACTCAAATTTTTTTGCGGGCCTCTAGTTTTAACAATTGCCGGAACACACCTTATTCCACAAGTCTAAGAAGGTATCATTGCAAAGTGATCTATTAAGCCATAGACTACTTAGTTCATTTTTTATGTCGTGCATGTCTATATTCCTTTTACCTCTATGGGAGATTTCTAGAGTTCATGGAATTAAGTGCAAATTTCAGAGTCCTCAGAATTTGGAAGTATGTGAAAGTGTTTAGAAGTAAAACCTCAGGCCCTGCTTGGATTGCAGAATCAACAACAGCTAGCAATAAGAAAAATTTCAAGGAGTGCCTGCAATAATAAAATCGTGGAACTCACAAAATCACAACTTAAGGCTGCAGCGAAGTTTTAGACTGCAAAACTCATTCCATATATATTTTCTAAACATGAAAAGTAGAAGTTTCTACCTGGTGAGTTCAAAAATGTATAATACTTTTGCATAAACACAGAATAGGCAGCATATAGTAGGTACCTAATTCAAATAGTCTGAATTACACTGTAATTCCTTACGAGAAGATTAAGAATGATCACTTATGATAAAAGCTTGAATAACACGAGCTATTTACGACTAGGCCACACATTACAGCAACTCATTCATTACCATGTTCCCTCATTTAGCAAAGTATCTAATTTCCTCAAGAACATATATTAATATCTGACAGGAAAATCCAACAATCTTATACCCAGTTTTACACCAAAGAAAAGGCACATTTAATTACTCTAAAGGTAGCACTTCAAATCATGTGCCAGCACTAAGAAAATATTAAGATGCAGCTAGACATTATGGCACCTCATTTGTAAAGTGAAAGTGGAAAAAAGTGTGGGCAAGCCCGGCTATAATGTGACTATGATGCAGCTCCAGGAATGACAAATGCATGTGCAAACAATTAAAGTACATCAGCGTTTACGGGAGTTGTCCAACAGTAAAATAGAATGGTAACTGGCTCCAAATAGATCGCCCAAGAAAAAGCATAGCACCTATAAGCTCCAAATATGCAGCAATTGGCAAGTAGTTTTCTTCCATTCCATGTTCCGAACTGATCTTATGGATATTTGACAAGTGAAAACAAACATAAATTAATTCTAGGACTACGCAAGAGTATTTACAACAAAACCTATTTTAGTCAATAGAACAATACAAGCGTTCAATCTATTACCAATCTGTTGAATGGTCACTCACTAAAGCTCATGTCTACTGTTTCAATAACTATGTCGGATAAGTAGTTCTTATGGAGTTTAAGAATCCAGGGCGCCGGACCTAAATCTTTTAGGGTGCAATCTCCCTATAGTTGCATAGTTGGGAAAACTGCTCTATTACTGAATATATCAAGAGAGCAGCACACAAGTTTACCAAGGGAATATGAAATAGGAACACGAACATCAATAACCTTCATGCTAAACCACATTAAGTTACGTCTCATTGCATTGAAGTTGTGACTCAAAGTCGCTGGCAATAGGAGGAATGCAAGAAAAGAATTTTTTTGAACAGACTCCTCTTCCGCCTCCCACCCTTTTTCTTAGAACCATCGCTTATTTGTTCACTTTGTGAGTAAAAGAGAGGCACGGCTAGAGATAATGAATGATACCAAAAGGAACACAAACACTTCAATTCAACAAATGATACTAATACTATACGTCAAGAGCTTGAGAAAAAAAACAACTTGTAATGAATGAGAGAAACTACTAGTCAAAGGAACCACAAACACTTCAATTCAACAAATGGTAATAATACTACAACAAACAAAAGTTTGAGAAAGAATCCAACTTGCTTTCCCCAGAAGGGAAAATCTGAAACCAGAACACCCGTCCCCCCTTTGAACCAAGCTAAAATCAGAGGTGGATCCAGGAGTTTAAGGCAGTGAATATAGAGTACCACTGCACCAACTATCTTTTGTGACAGTAAATGCAAGCAAATCATAAATTTCCAATCCAAAGTTGTTTCATTAGATATCAATAGCTCTGCACCTACTGCCAAAACCTTGCATTTGCGCATGACTAAAACCCTAGCCCCTCAATTTCAACAGTGCAACAGAAGAATTCAGCTCAACAGAAAATAACAAACCGAAAGCAATCATTTAAGCAGAAATCAGATACAAAAACAACTTAGGGTTTTGAGAAAGAGCGAAACCTGAGCTTTATCAGCGAGCTGAACAACAAGGCGGCCTACAGGCAACGGCGACTCATAAGCGTAACTATAATTAATGCACTCATTACGCATATACCGAGAAAGTACACGGCCGTCAGCAGTAAGTCCGGCGATTGCAACTCCGATGTGGTCATCAACTTTGAAGATCTTCTTCTGGTGAGAGGATAATTCGGAATTCGCCTTATTAACGCACGCGAGAATCACGTGCGTCTTCGATCTCAAACCTATTGCCGCTGAACCTTGCTTCACTGCCTCCATTGCGTACTCTACCTGAAATAGCCTCCCCGCCGGTGACCATGTCGTCACGTCGGTATCGTACTGGTTTCTGAACATTCTGTTTATCAATAGGGATTCAAAAACGATGTCGTTTTTTGGGAGTTTGGAATCACACACTTTGTGCTTCTGTTTCTCTCCCTTTAATGGAGTTGGGAGAGTGAAAGCTTTGAGTTGTCTTTTCTTTTTCTTCAAGGCAAGAGTGAAGAATTGGGCTTGTTCTTCAAAACCCGACAAGTAATTAGGGCCGTGATCGTCATGGGTCATCTGCTAACTGGATGGCCCAATTACGGTTGGGCTGGATATGGATAAGGGCATTTGCATCCGTACCCGTTTTTTGTGTCACGTTTTAACTTATACCCGCTTTGCAAAAAAAATTGCAAGCGTACCCGCTTATTCACATAACTTCAGCATACGGGGCTGAAGTAGCAAAGGCAATCACGCAAAACTTCAGCATTCTAGTAGACGGGCTGAAGTTTTTGTTTTGTAACTGGCGAACTTCAACTCTAGAGCTGAAGTTTTTGTTTTGTAACTGGGGAACTTCAGCTCTAGAGCTGAAATTTTTGTCTTTGTAGCTGGGGAACTTAAGCTCTAGAGCTGAAGTTTTTGTTTTTTGTAACTGGGGAACTTCAGCTCTAGAGCTGAAGTTTTTGTCTTTGTAACTGGGGAGCTGAAATTTTTGTCTTTGTAACTGGGGAACTTCAGCTCTAGAGCTGAAGTTTTGTTTTGTAATTGGGGAACTTCAACTCTAGAGCTGAAGTTTTTGTTTGTAACCGCGAACTTCAGCTCAGCGAGGAAAAGGGGCTGAAGTTATTTAAAAAATTGGTACAAGTTAAAAATTTAAAAAAAAATGGGTATAGGTTAAATGGGGGCGACCAAATAAGGCGCCCCGTGCAATTTTAACGAAAGTATGGGTCCAATATCTGACTGGATCCAAATCCAAGTCCTTTATTCTCGGAACCCCAAAACTTTCTTCTGCATCATATAAACCCTCCCTTTTGTATCCCCATACTTCATATTTTCCAGTATTTGAAAAACTGTTTCCATTGAAACTGATACTCATAATGATTCTTCCGATAAATCCAGCAAATAAATTATCCTTTAAACGCTGAATAAAAAGATGGCGATTTGGTAATTGTATACGAAACACATTATACAATGAAAGCAGTAAAAGTCAGTGAGGATGGGGTTCTACAGAATTGTTTTGGTACATTTAAGCATTCAGAATGGATAGGAAAAACCATTTGGGTCCAAAGTTTTAAGTAACAAAGGAAGTTTTGTTTATCGACCAGACGACATTAGGGTTATTAACAAAGATGACGGAGTATTGGTGTTGAGCAACTTGAAAAGTCTGTTACCTTTTTTTCATTGTATTTCAATATATCGCGTTGTATTCGGAGTTTTGGGGTTGAGCAACTTGAAGAGTCTGTTACCATTTTTTTCATTGTATTTTAATGTATCTCGTTGTATTCTATGTATTTTATTGTATTTATTATTTTTTTTAATTGTATTTCAATGTATCTTGTTGTATTCCATGTATTTCATTGTATTCACTGTCTCGCTATATCCATGAATGTATTCATATTTTTTTAATTAATAATATATATTCAGATGTATTTATGTATACAGATTTACAATTGAGTTTGTTGAGTTATATTAGGAGCCTATTTGTATTAATTGATTCACTTTCCGTTTAAAACAGTTGAATAGGCCATGAATTACGCTATTTACGTTATTGTATTCACAAATACATATCATGAATACAGTCGAATACAATAATTTGTCTAGCTGTAATCCCTTGTTTCACGCCGTGAATACTATCGAATACAGTCGAATACAATAATATATTTAGTTGCAATCCCCTGTTTCACGTGAGAAATGCTACTGTACTCATGAATACAATAGCTTAAATACATCGAATACACTCTAAAAAAACAAAAAACATAGCTATAAGAAGTAATATAGTAAATGATAGCTACAACTAGCTAATAACCACTAAACAATAGTGGTTTATGAAAATTTCTCTAAACTAAAATAGTTTGTGGATGTATAATACTATACTATACATATAATTCATGTAAATATTTATATAATCGTGTATAATCAATATTTAATACATGTGTACCGACTAGAAAAAGTAACACGTGAATACGATTGGCTATTTATGTAAAATTCCTTATTCATAGTTGGGAGAGGAAGTGCATAAATAGCCATATTTTGGTCCTCTGTTTAAATAGCAGCTGAAATTTACAACTGTATACTAAGCTTTTAGCTAGCGTTAGCCATAGATTCCCAAATTTGTTTTGAAAAATCTGATTTGGGTGAAGTTTGGTTTGAAGATGAAAATGTGTTTGGACATACGTTTTCAAAACATATTTTCCAACTTTATTTTGGAAAAACATGTATAAAATTCCCAAGTTTGGGATTTTAGCCCAAAATCAACAATTGGGGTGCCAAAATGTTGAAGTTTGGGATTTGAAATTTTGCCAAAATGTGAGCAAAATTTATGGCCAAATATAAGTTTGCCAAATAAATCTCAAATTTATTTTAACAAAACTCATGGCAAAACGGATCCTTAGTTGCAGGTTTGAAATTTGAGTGCGATTGTAGTCTAAATTTAGGATTTGACAATTGACATAGCCTAACTTTAGACCTCCAAAGGTTTGATATGAAGTTTTGGTTAAGTAATCTTCAAGTATGAAATTAGGCTATGGAAATTTAAAACTTTAGACTTGAATCGAATATCTGAAAAAAGGAAAAAGAAACAGTAGCAAAAGTCTGAAATTTGCCAAAATTGGTTAAAGTTTAAATACTTTTTAAAAATTGGATATAGTTTAATAGGTGTCACTTCTATTGAGTGGGAGTTATATGGTCTTATAGGTTGAGTCCAGCTAGAATTGTTTAGTCAGAGGAAAAAGAGTGTAAATTTTGTACTGATCAATGAATTGTCTAACAAGATTTGTGCAACCACCAAACGATATCTCATGTCGTAGTACTTCGATACCTTGTGCAACTTGAATACTTAGAAAGGACGTTCATAAAAATTCGAAAATTCCAATCAGAACAAAAAAAATCAATATTTTTTAGATTTGCTTTGATATTGATTTTGAATTTTAAAAACTAAATAAATTGAATTTTAATATAAAAAAAACGCACCAAACCGACTACAAAAATAGTTATTTAAATTTATTATTATACATCTATATGTTTATATATATATTGAAATAAAAGTATAATATTTTATGGTACATACTAGTCTTTTGTATTTTTAGTCTAATTCTTTGTTGTTTTAATAGTCTAATTTTTTGCCTTTACATTCTACTTTGATTGGTAATTTTATTTTGCTAAGTACAAGAATTTATTTCATGTTAAAAATAATCGATTGTTAATTGACTACTTAAATTATTCATCATAATTATCATCAATATTTCTTGATCAATATATCTTGGTAAATGATAGATTTCTCAAAGAGTAATTGGTTTGATAGTGTTAAGTTGAAAATGTAGTCGTCAGAATATGTGTTTGGTATTGTATGTCTCATATATAAGAAAAAACTCAATAAAAAAAACGAAAAACATAAAAACCGACAAAAATCAAATCGATAAAAAATCGATTTAACTGGTTTGGTTTGGTTCCAATATTTGAAGAACCGACTTACTTGGTTTGTTTTTTTTTTAAAGGAAAAAACTGATCTAAACCAAACCATGAACACTCCTAACTTGACTAGCGTTTAGATACGGGGCGGAGGGAGAGTATAAGTTACGGGTTCGTACGAACCCAATAGCTTTTGCTTAGATTTTGTATTTGTATTTCAAAATTTATTTAGCATGCTTAACTATTCAATTGTGAATCCAGTAATTATAACGAGCTATGGATTCAACGGTAAGTTCAAAATACATAAACTTCAAATTCTAGCTCTGTCTCTGTTTGGATACAAATTGGCTGTAACTTTAAAAAATGATGAAAATGAGATGAAAAAATGATGAAAAATTTGAAGTTTGAAAATGAGATGAAAAATGATGTTTGAAAGTTGAAATTATATTTGGAAAGGCATTTTACTTTAAAAGAATTTGAAGTATTATGCGTAGAAAATTATAAAAACTACTCTAGAGATATTTTTGGGATTTGAAGATTTTGTTTTCAAATCTGCCTAAAAAAAGTTAAAATCTATAAACAAACAGATATTTAAAAATAAATTTTAAAAAAGCTCTAAAATTATATACCAACACCGGGGTTTGGTGTAATTGAATGCAATTCCGACCTGATTGAATTGAATAAAGCTTGCTATCACATTCTTAAAAAAGCTCCGGCTAGATTATAATAAAAATATATTCCAAATTTAAATTTGATGAATTTTTTTCTTCAAGTTTTAACATTAAATTTATTATAATTTTAAAATTAAAAATTTAAATTTAATATGGTCAGAAAGTGCGATGTGGTGCTACGGACTGATAAAAGCCGAAACTGGAAGGCAACATTTGCTGTAGAATAGCATGTGCATATTCTTGGTCTTCTTAAAATTAAAGAACACTAACATTCTACTACTATAATAATAAAGAAAGAAAAAGAGAAGTGAAAGTAAAAGTAGGCTGTGATGAGGATCTACTTTATCTTTTAGATCTTCTTCATCCGTTTATATCATAATTGCATCACCTTTTCATAAAGATTCTCTTCATAACCCAATTAGCACTTTAATCATTTTCATACAAATGAATCTTCAAAAAGGAAAATTAATGCGAGTAACAAAAATTAACTAGACCCCACTATCTTTCATCTCGGTCCCTTAAAATAAACAGTGCGGTGAACTTTTCGCTATGTGCGGGGTCGCTGGCACATAAGGGTCTATCGTACGCAATTTTATGTTGTATTTTTGTTAGAGCCTGTTTTCACAGCTCGAACACGTGACCTCCTGATCACGTGGCAGCAATTTTACACATTATGCTAAGGCTCCCTTTCTCGGTCCGTTATAGCTTGTTTGAATGGTTGTTACATATCATTTTATAAAGTATCATATCGTATTGTATTGTATTGTATTATATATCATTTCATAAGGAAAAATTTGCCCTTGTGCGTCACGCTTCGCGCCTGGCGCGAACTGAACTTTTTGTAGCCTTTTGTCAACGGTGTTTTGGTTGGTGCTTGGCGCGAACCTGGGTACCAACCTTTTTTCACTTTTGTGTTAGTAATATGTATTTGTAAAATAATTATGGAGATAATAAAATAATATTCAAACAAAAATGTAAACGAAATAAAACCAATTCGAGCCCGCTGAATTCACGGTGTTTCCTTAAGGAATTTAATCCACTCCTAGTACCCAAGGTTATGGATTATTTTCTCTCAGGATAGAACGAATTACACACTGGTATAGTGGTACTTCAAACCCCAGTGTTTCAGCGAACACAAAGTTCAGTAGCAAATCACACTTACTGTTGTTTTCTTTGAAGTTAAAATGTGCAGAAGAAAGGAGGAGAACTCAGAAATTCGTATGGAAAATCTGAGAGAATGGACTTGTATTTATAGCCACAGTTGGGCTGAAATCTGAAGAGGTGCAACTCTTCAGAATGGATGTTTTTGCAAAACGGTCATAGAATAAATGTCATAATATAAATGGCTATTTACAATTGAAGAGGGTAGTTAATTTTCTGTTACAAAAATAGAAAACTGAAAATTGGATAACTGAATTGGATTTAATATTAATATTTATTTTAATAATAATAAATATTTAATAACATTTCTGTTAATATTTACTATTAACAAATAAATTTGGTCAAAAAATTAATCAATCAATCATTTGACCGAAGCCGAAGCCGAGCGACGACGACGACGACGCGAGGTTTGCCTTCTTCTCAACTATTTATGAGCTAGAAGAAGAGCAATTGCTTATATACCCTTCAAAAATCTTTTCCTCTTCCCATACGGGACAATATCCCTTGTCAAGGAAGGAAACTCAAATATTTTATTTTCCTTCCATTTTCCATTCACCCTATTTTAAGCTTAATTAAAGCTTAAAACCCAACATTTTGTTCTCAGATGCCCTTGGCGTTTTGGTTGGTTCCTAGCGCGAACGTGGGCACCAAACTTATACTTCCTCCATATTCTTCCGTTTTTACTTCAATTCGCATGGAATCTTTCTAAATAATTCCAAATGACTCCTACACATATAAATATCATTATTAGCTCGAGTCACAAATATTCACACTAAAGTTAATAAAATAGACGCACAGTGTAAGGAAATTTACATACAAAAACATAAAATTTTAGCCAAAAATTATATATATAAAAAAATAAAGAAATGAAAGTTAGACAACAAGATAATAGAAAATGAAAAAGTGAATATAATGAACCAGTAAAGTTAATTTGGACGTATATTAAATGTCATGATAACTGGGTGAGCGACATGGTCTATAGGGAATTCTCCTTTTGATGTATTGATATCCCAATAATGCCATAGGAAAAGACACTATTTGTGTTTAAATTTAAACAATAGGCTATGAACTTTTGGTGACCGATGGCCACTATATTATGCGGGACACTTTAAAAAGATTTAAAGAGTCTGAAGACTAAGTGTAGGGTTTATTAACAGTTTAAAACTTTGAAAAAGAGTACGGTCACCAATGCAACAAACTACAATTTTTAAAAGAAAGGTATATGCTGCCATTACTTTTGTGGGTCCTTATTCTCAAAGTGAAAAGAACTATAGGCTAATATCATAAGTTCATAACGATAAAGCAAAATATGTTCTTAATCATGTGATGTAGAAATATGCTTAGTTAATATCTTTTGAACCAAAAGACAGATCCAGAATTTAAACTTTATGAGTTTAGCCTTTAACGTTTTATTGTTGAATTCATTGTATTTTTAAAATTAATTATGGATTCATATCAACAGTTTTTTTGCAATTTTAATGAATTGTTACACATATACTCGCGTCTAAAGTTATAAGTTCAGTTAAACCTAGAATGTTTCAGTTTATACTCCTACCTACTTATATATTATCTGGATATACTAAGAAAAATGTACGGTCTAACTAAGCTATTATGAAATATTTATGCATAGGTGGGGCAAGCTCGTTTATTCTGGTTCATGGTTTCTCTTGGCTATATAGTTTATCCGGGGGAGAGAATGAGCTTCAAAAAATAGTTACGATAGCCCATTCTCATCAATGGACTCCTAAGGAGTGCAGTTCTTTCAAAAAATTCCTAACTCTATATCTATTTCTGAGATGTTTGAATTTTTCAAAACTCCATAAACATATAGAGAAGAAATGCTATCTCCGCCCGAACCAAGACAATACTTTTACTTGTATTTTTAAATAACAATTAAGGTGAATCGTTGAAACGAAGAATTTCCAATGTTAGAAAGTTAGATCCACCTCTGCCCACCAATGCAATACCTTCAAGGATTTCGACCATGAAATGAACGAGCATGTTTTAATGTTTATTCACCAGACTACTGATTTATAAATCATAGAATTGGCTCGAACTCATTGCTTCTGCGCTTCAATATAAGACGAAAAGCAACAATAAAAATTCATGAATAAACATCATCATCTCTATAGAAATGAATTATGTGATAATTGTTTGAGCAAAAAATGCTAAGCTATTTGCTAAACCAATTTATAAAATAAATGACGGGTAACTCTTAACCAATCATAATTAACTCTTAATCTAGGCAAAGTACCCCACAATAATCACACAAGATCGAGTTTATTCTTCTTTCCGGTTTATAAATAAATATCACATATAAAATGATTAGCTTACATATTTAGAGCACTGTTCGATGCTTGTAAGAGCAAAAAAAGGGGATAATGTTATTGGTACTTATGGGATCTATCTCAGTTGAGTCAGCTGTAGGATATTTCCTCATCAGCGATTGGAATCTCAACTCTTAGCCTTGTTAGAAACTTTCTTCTGTTCTTCCGCTTCCTCCCCCATGTTTTCTGGGAATCGAGCCCCCTAGCTTTGTTCTCTTAACTCCTATTTATACTACTCACATTCTCATTTGTCCAGTGGTCTTTAACCAGCGGGTTCTCCATTGATTCTGTTTTTCCCCCTTTGCCTTTTGGCGGGCTTTTCGCCGTTCACACTCATCATTGACTTGATCTTGAGCACGATCGAGATAGTTGGCAGGGTCGTATTCTACGAACGTGTGCACGACTCAGTTGACTCCCTATCTCTCCCTTTTAACGTCGACCTTGTGAATAGATTTTGACTCATACGGTTAGTCCCTCCGCCTGTTGGGGTCGTCTTTGAGCGAGCACGATAGGCGGATTCTATTGCTTCGAACGTCGAAATCTGAACGTTTGATCATCTCTGGACGAGCACGATGAGCGGACTTTGTCGCCTCGAATGCCGAGGTCGGTCTTGGGCGGTGGGCACACATTCCTCAGTGAGGCGAGTGCGCAATGTTTCGAATGAATCGTCAGACCTGTATGTCAGTTGAAGTGACATCAATTCGTCAGGTGTCATTATGACGCACGTTTGTGTGGTGAGCGTCATATCGTTTCATGTTCCCCTTCCGTTACTTTTTGAAAAAGGCGGCGCTTCATTTCCGCAAACCGACGCTTCTGAACCTATAAATAGGGGACTTTTTGTCTTGGTATAGCACTATCCAAATCGTTTTCAAGAAGAACTTTTTGAAATCACTCGTACTCTTTTGCTTGTCCATACCTTTCAAGAGTGCGAACAACCCTTGTGACTGTCATAATCATCTCCCACTGTCCCGATTTCTGCCTTTCTATTTAAATGGATAGTTCTTCTTCGAACCTCAACCCAACTGTCAATGCTCCGGCGACGGAGAATGTCGCCGCCTCCCTTGAGGAGAAGAAGAATCCGGTGGAAGACGAGAGTTTTTCAACGATGGATGAGGTGGTGCCCCGCCCGTGGAAACCACTGAATGACTTTAACCATGCCGTCGAGGATGATCCTGCGCCGACGCTCTCGGTGATAGATATTACGGCATTAATTGCCTTTAAAATTAAGTGGAGGATTCCAAGACACATCGATCTTGTCCATGCGGGAGGTGACATAGTTCACTTGCATCACCCAGGGTAATGCACCTTCTACGCCTACCCTTTCGTCATTGGATATACGCTCCCTCTTCCTTCAGTGGCGGCGGACTTCTGCCGTTTCTACGAAGTGTGCCCGGCCCAGCTTACCATGTACATATACAAGATTTTCTGATGCTTACTAAATATGCTGAGTTGGCTGGCGGTGGCATTTCTCTCTGACATATGATGCATCTCTTCACTCCCCACTTCCAGAGGGGGACTATGTTGCACCTCCACCATCGGGGTACGAAGACCCTGGTGATCGGGATGGACGACAGGACCAACCGTCATTTTTGGGAGAGTTTCTTTTTCGTTCGCACAGAACATCTGGTGTCTAACCCCGCAGGGTTCCCTAAGACGTGGAATTTTGCCCGTGAGTATTCCTTTTCCCTTCACTTTTTGCTAGGTCGATTAGTTATTCATATTTGTAATCTTGCTAGAAGATCGTTGGTCGTTTGCTCATGTTGTTCTTGTTGCAGCTGAGAGATCGCCTCCTGCACTAGTTGAGGACATCCGCGAATGGGTGGCTTCAAATCTTCCCCACACCGTAGGGACTGGCGAGTGGGTGCGCTTTCACGAGAGGTTTGGGCGCTGACCTACCGTTAGTAAGTCGTTTTGTCAATTCCATGATCACATTTTTTGTCTTGCATTATGCTTTGTACTTACGTGGAGTTGTGTGCTGTTCTAACATGTCGGAGAGGACCAAGAAGGGTAAGGTCTCCCCCACTAGTCAGCGACTTCTGCTTGGCTTGTGCCGGTAACTTCTATGGGCGACGACACGGGTAACTTAGCCGCTAATCGAATCGTGCCTACGACCGAAGTTGTGCATTCGGAGGTTGCTCCCCAACCAGAAACTCTGGTTCCATCAATTTGTATGTCAGGCGAATCTTCCCTCGTCGGCAACGAGGAGGCCCCGTCGAAGAGGCGGAGGATAATATTGGATGAGTCCACTGTAGTTGAGACGTCTTTGAGGGGTGACCCGCTTCGATGGTTCCTGAGGTGGGGGGATGGGTCCGAACAGGAGGCGGGGGAGAGACTTGTGGAAGGCACTCGGGAGGCTAGCTTGTCGGAGGTCCGGGGTCCCGATGTGGCCGCAGTCGTTCATAGCAGACCCTCATCATCCCGGCAGAATCGTGCTCCTCCTTCGGCTGAAGATATTGGAAATGGCGTCGTGGTCGAGGACTATGAGACTGAGTCCGACCTCGACCCCGAGGACGTGAGGATGTTTGAGGCGGGTTTTACCAGGATTGTCGTAATGGCGGATGGGCCTTCCTATATACTTGAGATACCGTCGGACCTTAATTTGATGCAGGATACAGTGGAGTTGGTGCCGCAATTTGATCTTCTCTGTTCTGCCGCTAAGAGTGGGGCTCTTCAAGCAATTAGTGATTCCCAGTTGTCGCGTGGTGTAGCAGCGATAGGTTTAAGGGTAAGTTTCCTTGTCGTCTTTGCTTTGTGACCTTTTACTTTTACTGACCCTCTACCCCTCTTTCGCAGACTTACATGATGGAAGTTGAAAGTGCTCGTAGGGCTGAGACGCGGGCCGAAATTTTTCAGAAAATGGTTGAGAAGTATCAGCGGTATCGTGACAGATGACGTGAACTGCGTGAGCGGCTTAGAGCGGGTGTTGGTACCCAGTCCACCAGGGAGTAGTTGGAAAGAAAGGATGAGAATTTGATGCGGTTTATCCACAGGTGCAGTGGGTTGGATGAGTTTCTACATGCTAAGAACGAGGAGCTTGAGGTGGTTAAATGGGTCGCCGCGGAGTGCGAGGACCTTCATGCTAGAGTGCGATCATTGCAAGCCGAGCTCGACCAGGGCGCTATCAGGGTGGAGGCTCTTAGTGCGGAATAGACGCAAAAGTTGGCCGACTTGGAAGGAAAGGTGGTCGTGTTGGAGCAGGCCGAGCGTGCTCGAGAATCGGCTTTGGCGAGAACAATGGAGCTAGACGACACCATCCGCGTCCTCAGGTCCGAGCAAGAGTCTGAGAGGTCTACGACCACATTGAGAGAGCTAGGCTCGAAGAGCGCATAAATGAGATTGATTGAGAAGCTTCGAGTTTGGGAGACCGGGTCGTGGCCCTCTAGGCCGAAAAGTCGCGGCTGTTGAATTCGCCTGCTCTTCCTCCCCTCGCCACTTGCATGAGATATGGGTTTATGCAAAGGCCCAATAGATATATATACAAGGGTTTGTGGGAAGCGGGAAGTGTTTCTGAGGTTGCCTTTGAAGACGCTCGGGTGAAGGCGCATGAGGCTTGCGTCAATTGTGGCTACGACCACGCGACATCGGAGGTTGGTGAGGGTGTCGATGCTGAGGATGCGCCTATTGACGATGATGATGGGGAGAGCGGCGGTGGAGATGACGTCGAGTGAAATGTTGCAACAACTTTCATACTTAGTTTTTGTTTTAGCTTCTTTTTGTGTTCTTCTTTGTTTATTTTCATTTCCTTTCTAAGGGCCCTATTTTGGGGTTTTTTCAGGCATGACTGTGGCGCGCGCACATTCGAATGAAACAATTGCTTTTCCTTTGTATTTATATATATTTTTTGATTTTTTCTTTTCCTCTCTCTTTTGCCTATTGTGTATGCATGCTTTTGCGTTGACTTTTGGATTTCTTCGTGACGAGTCCCTGATCCTTCTAGTTGGGAAATCCGTCACGTGAGTCCGAATGAAGTCACTTGGGCCCCCAAATCCGTGCGAGGTCGGCTTTCGACTGGCCGACTTAGGCAGAACTAGACTTACTTCAAGCGATACTGACTTCAAATTTTCCATCTCGGGCGACGTCGGTTCCGACTTTTATATTCGAGCGAGGTCAAATTTGGAATTTCCATCCTGGGCGAAGTTAGTTTTGACTTTTATATCCGAGCGAGGTCGAATTTTTCATATGGCGACAGTCGATGGCCGTGAAGGTATTGATTTGAGCGAGATCGAAATTATAACCCACCGTAAATTCAAGCGAGGTCAAACTTTCTTTTCACATGGCGACGGCCGATGGCCGTGAGGGTGTTTATTCGAGCGAGATCAAAATTATAACCCACCGTAAAGTCAAGCGAGATCGAACTTTATTTACATATGGCGACGACCGATGGCCGTAAGGGTGTGATTCGAGCGAGGTCGAAATTGTAATCCATCGTAAAGTCGAGTAAGGCCGAACTTTCTTTTCATATGGCGACACTCTATGGCCGTAAGGGTGTGATTCGAGCAAGGTCGAAATTATAACCCATCGTAAAGTCGAGCGAGGTCGAACTTTCTGTTCATATGGCGACGGCCGATGGCCGTAAGGGTGTGATTCGAGCGAGGTCGATATTATAACGCATCGTAAAGTCAAGCGAGGTCGAACTTTCTGTTCATATGGCGACGGCCGATGGCCGTAAGGGTGTGATTCGAGCGAGGTCGATATTATAACGCATCGTAAAGTCGAGCGAGGTCAAACTTCCTTTTCATATGGTGATGGGCGATGATCGTGAGGGTGTTGATTCGAGCGTGATCATAATTATAACCCACCGTAAAGTCAAGCGAGGTCGAACTTTCTTTTCATATGGCGGCCGATGGACGTAAGGGTGTGATTCGAGCGAGGTCGAAATTATAACCCATCGTAAAGTCGAGCGAGGTCGAACTTTCTTTTCATATGGCGGCCGATGGACGTAAGGGTGTGATTCGAGCGAGGTCGAAATTATAACCCATCGTAAAGTCGAGCGAGGTCGAACTTTCTTTTCCTATGGCAACGACCGATGGCCGTAAGGGGCCATAAGGGTTTGATTCGAGTGAGGTCGAAATTGTAACCCATTGTAAAGTCGAGTGAGGTCGAACTTTCTCTTTTCATATGGCAATGGCCGACGGCCGTGAGGGTGTTGATTCGAGCGAGATCGAAATTATAACCCACCGTAAAGTCGAGCGAGGTCGAACTTTCTTTTCATATGGCGACGGCTGATGGTCGTAAGGGTATGATTCGAGCGAGGTCAAAATCATAACCCATCGTAAAGTCGAGCAAAGTCGAAATTTCTTTTCATGTGGCGACGATCGATGGTCGTAAGGGTGTGATTCGAGCGAGGTCTAAATTATAACCCATCGTAAAGTCGAGCGAGGTCGAACTTTCTTTTCATATGGCAACGACCGATGGCCATAAGGGTGTGATTTGAGCGAGGTCGAAATTATAACCCATCGTATTATTTTTTGGAGAACGTCACTCGCCATTGCATTATTTTTTGGAGAACGTCACTCGTCACCGTATCATTTACGCGTGTACCGTGGCGAGTCTCGTTCGCTTAATTTTACTTTCATTGGAAAATACTGTGTTTCATGGGCGAGTCCTAGTTTGCTTGTTCTTGCTTTTATTGGAGAGCGTTGTGCGCTTCCTGGGGGAGTCCCAGTTAAACTTTTCTTTCGTTGGAGAGTGCTTATGTACTTGTTTCTTACCGACAAAAGAACGTGATAAGTTAAACCCAAACGAAATTTACCTTGGTCTGGCAAGTCGGCGAAATGAGGGGTGGCGCCGTGTGGTTGCTCGCTTCGTCTCGTGCTCGAATGGTGGTTTCAGACTTGGTAGTCGCGCTAGACCCCGCTGTTAACCGCGTCTCGGCTTCTCGCGTGTTGGGTTTACATATTGCTCGTTGGGAGATTGAGGCCGAGTCCCAGTCCGAACCCGTCCGATATGCGTGAACAAGGGAAACATGTCAAACTTTGTTCATAAACCATCTAGTGCATATAGGTGCAAATATGAGGTAGGACATGCCTGATTTTCGAAGGATCACATAGTAAGTTATCGTCCTTACCTAAAAGGTAGAAGTACAGGTTGGTGTGTGAGGTGCGGGTTTTTCTAAGACGCCGGGTATGGCATCGACTTTATGCGGAGATTCGGCCCAGGCTGGGTTTGTTACTTCAATCGTTTACCTCATACTTTTACATGGTGGTGCGCGCACCGAGGCGGTGAGGCCATGACATCCGAGGAGTGGTGTTTTGGCCAGTTTTAGATCTAAAGGAAACTAGAATTTTGGCTAGAAAATCCCCAAAACGACGCCAAATTTTTTGAGCAAAAAAATGCGAAGCTATTTGTCCAGTGGTCTTTAACCAGCAGGTTCTCCATTGATTTTGTTTTTTCCCCAAAAGGCGGGCTTTTCGCCGTTCACACTCATCATTGACTTGATCTCTAGCACGACTGAGATAGTTGGCAGGGTCGTATTCTACGAATGTGGGCACGACTCAGTCGACTCCCTATCGCTCCCTTTTAACGTCGACCTTGTGAACAAATTTTGACCCATACAATAATATAACTAGAGATATCGTGTTTCTCACAATTGTAGAACTTTAATATAGTATTAGAGCAGATAGAAGTTTTAAGTTCTAATCTCACCATCACACATAACAAATATAGTGATTTGATCATAAATGAAATGAAAGTTAATAATTAGAGCAAATATGACTTTTCCCATTTCGGTGCTCCAAATTTGTGTCTCCATAATGGCAGCTTCTTCCACATATGGCGTCCTCAAATTCATAATACCATGTGAGTTGAGGGGCCATACTTTGTATACATGATTAATTGTTTGAATATTATATAGGAATAATTGTCTATGAGGAAACGGCTATGCTTTTTCCTTTCATTGATTTATTATTAGTACTTATTATTAATTAATGTAAATTTTCGAACAACTTGAAGTTAAATTTTTTTTAAAAAAAAAAGATGATTGTAAGTAACTTGTAAGTAGTATTTGAGCTTGAAAATCGACGAGTGAACATAGGATAAGTTAATACCACCTCGTAGTCTCGTACATTGTTTGGTTACCAAATGCGAGATAAGTTATCCGGAATTAAAATTAGTATCGAAATAATTTATCCTGTAAAAGGTGAAATAATTAGTGATGTGATTGTTATTCTAGGACAAAATAGTGAAATTCACAAAAATAGCCCTAAGGTCCTCTTTTCAAATATTCGTTGGGTTCATTTGTTTCTCTTTATGTGCTTGAAAATTATAAATTTTTGCTCATAGACTTCTTTTTCTAATTGAATTTTTTTGTATATTAATTCTTTTTACTTTTATTATAGCAAAATTAGGTTTTCTTATGGATCATCAGCTATTGTCCGCTATCAGCAAGAAGATTTAGAAAAAGAAACCAACAAATATTTTAAAGAATTGAAAAATAGAGCCTCAAAAAATTATTTAATACTTGTTGATGAAAGAATTGGAAATTGACGTGTCAACTGGATAAAGGAGCAAGAAGATGGAGGCTAAATACGATGGAGGACATTTTTGTAAACAAATAACTCCTTCTTATAAATTGTGCTTGCATGTCATTTTTAATACAACATACCAAATAGTGGATAAAGAAAAAATCAAGATAACTAATCCCAACATAACTAATTCCAACGTAACTATCCAACATTATTTATCTCAGCATAACCTGTATTCAAACCAAACGACCCTAAGAGCTGGGAAACAACACCCCCCTCCCCCTCACGTTTTGAATGGGAAAGGAGACCCCTTATGCACTATTTTTCCAGTGA
The DNA here is from genome assembly GCA_005239495.1 of Nicotiana undulata. Taxonomy (NCBI): domain Eukaryota; kingdom Viridiplantae; phylum Streptophyta; class Magnoliopsida; order Solanales; family Solanaceae; genus Nicotiana; species Nicotiana undulata. The sequence continues at coordinate 17,588 of ML299701.1, read as the reverse complement.
GATTTTTTTTGAGTAAAGTTTTTTTTCTCTCTCGAGACCTGTCCTTCCAAAGGTGATATAATATTTTATTTTCAAAATCAATACTTGAGTTTCGCCTTTCTTGCTTGTAAAATTTAAGGTATTTTTCTATTATATTGAATTTATGTTGAGGTCATTATTAAAATTTCTGTAATAAAAAAAATTTATATACAAAATTCAAGAAATATGTTGAATGCACATCCGCCATGGATGTTTTAGAATTTCAATTAAAAGCGAAAAAATATACAAAATTATTAAATTTCTTCGACATATATATATTAGATGAAAGAATTGTTGCTATGGCTATTAATTTATTTATGTATTTTCTTTGTATATTAAAATCATTCTACTACTAATTATTGAACTTTACTTGTTTTGAAATTATCTTTATTGAACAAAAATTATAGTTGACAAGGTCACAATTGAATATTTATTATGGAGACGTTTTTGCATTACATTATATTTTAAACTATGTAGGAAGAAGGCTAAAGTAAGAATCGTCTTTGTTAGGGAGGCTTTACCTCTCATTGTAAAATTTTCCGGCATGAATTCAGATTTAATCGGGATTTTAATGTGGGTTCGAACGCCGGGTGAGAGTCAAATTATTTGTCATATGTAGAGTTTTTGAATATAATAAAAGAACTTGGTTATTATAAAAAAAATTATTCAAAAAGAAAAAAAATCACCAGAAAGCTATTGCATAAAGAGGTTATCTTTCCGATTCCCAAGCACTATAAATTAAGGGAGTAAAATAAATATTATTCTAAAATTAAATGTTGATACTGTCTCTGGTTTAACGCGTACACGTGCTATAAATAATCATTTTTCCATAATGGGAAAAGAGAGGCCCCCTTTTTTTATTCCTACCAATCTGAGAAACTAATAAATTCATATCCGTATGGTCAACTTTAAAATAAAAACACCACAAGTCAAATTTTACAGTAATGCCAATTTTAAATTTGGAAATTTAGCGAAAGGAAAAACATAGACACGGTTAAGCTTGCTTTTGAATTTATTCTGTAAGTCGAAATATATATATATTCCAAGTAAATCAATCACTCATGTTTGGCAAGTAGTAGTTAAGATAGTCTTCTTGGTCAAATTGTTGGTCACTTTTTTTTATAGTAGCTAAGAGAAATATTATTGACGAATAATTTTTTTGAGTTAATTTTCTTATATTTAGATGGAATAAACTTTAGAGAGTTATAGCATGTTTGGTCAAGTTTCTAAAATCAGCTTATTTTAAGAAGTGCTTTTCTCAAAAGTACTTTTTAAAAAAGTGTTTTCGGTGAGAAACAATTTGTGTTTGGCTAATTAATTTGAAAAACACTTTTGAGCAGTAATTAGTGTTTGACCAAACTTTTGAAAACTGCTTCTAAGTGTGTTTTTCTCAAAAGTGCTTCTCGGAAAAGTGCTTTTGGAAATAAACTACTTTTTACTGCTTCTCAAAAATTACTACTGCTTCTCCTCAAAAACACTTTTTTTTCTCCCAAAAGCTTGGCCAAACACCTCAATTTTTGGCCAAAAGTGCTTTGGCCAAAAAAAACACTTGGCCAAATAGGCTATTAGTTTCCAATTAGGTATAAGAGAAGTAAAATTAAAGCAACAAGAGTTGTGGTGGAGTGGTAAGTACTCCTTCCTCCTTAACTAGATGTTTCGAGTTCGAGCCTCTGGGTATGAAGTTGCCTTTGTAGGGAGCGCTTTACTCCCCAATATGGGACTTCCCGACGCGAATCCGGATTAGTTGGGCCCAATGTGGATACCGGATACCAGTGGCTGAGCCACCTTATTCTGGAAAATTACATTGTGTAGTTTGGAATTTTAATTTTATATGTCGACTCTGCTTGACTTCTTGGCGTGTTTACCTTTTTATATTTTGAATCCCTTTAATGAAAATTCTGGTTCAGATATCGAGTGAGAAATTAAAAAAAAGAAAAAATACAGTTTGAAACGACAAACTGAAATCTTTCACATTAGGATATCGATTTTAATGAATAAAAATAACAATATCATACATGAACTTGTAACTCTTTTATTTTTTGATGCATAATGTAAGAGATTTTGACGTTTTGATGGAATATATTTTTTTTTATTTTTTTTGCATATTAGCAAATTTTATGAAAGTGATATTCTCTAAAGTACGATTTAAAAGTCTCTAAAGTACAACAAAACGTTAAAAGATTTACGTCGTTATGTGTTTTTTGGTCTCACAGTTATGAATTTGAAAGCTGGCTTTTTTTTGAAAAATAGAAAAATAAAGCTGGCGTCTTCAAGGATACAACTATTTAAAAATATAAAAGAAAACTAATAAATAAAATATGTGGAAAAAAAAACTAAAATAATCACCGAACGAGTTGATCAATCCAAGTTGGAAACTTGGAAACAAGAATACCGTACAGCACAAAACAGAGTTAATAATGAAAAACAGTGAAATTACAAATCAACCCCTTCAAAAAACTCATTTTGTAATTATTCTCACACAAAAACATTTTCTTCCATTTTCTCTTCTTCTCTTTGTCTTTCTGATTCTGCAGACAAACATCACCGAATAACAAAGTTAAAAAAACCCAAAAAATTACATTAAAAAAGATCCTCCTGAAAATAGCAACCCTAGTTCATTCTCCTTCCATTTCTACTTCAATGGAGTCACTTTCACGGCCTTTACACAGAAGAAAGCTTTCGAGTGCTAATGGCTTTTCATTTTCAGCTAAACAACATCCGTACGACGACGTTTTTGCAAAGCAAAAGTTCGGAGCTCCGGTTTTTTCTTCCGGAGCTCCGGATTACTCTGAGATTTTCGGAGGTTCTCGTGGTTCGTCGATTCCGGTACTTGATCTTTCTGGTCTAGATGATGCAAAGGTTTCCGATGATTGTCGAAGCTCCTCCTCAAAACTTGATTATTCCAACATTTTTGGTGGTTTTTGTGAAGAAGATATTGCTGTGCCTTATGATGAGTTGTTTTCTGGTTCTAAACGTGGTAAACATTCTTCTGGTAAAACTCGGTGAGTTCATTTCCATGGTTTTTTTTAATTTTAACTTTTTTAGTTTTTACTTTTTTTAAAGAGAATGAAGACGATTTTGCTTAGTATTGGAGGCGATTTTAGTGTGTCGAGTAGTACAGTTAATTTTATGTTTCTCTTTTTTTTTTTTTTTTTGTTGAAATGCGGAAAAGAAAATAATAGAAAAAAGCAAAGGCACAATGATTTCAAATTATATGGCGCTGTTTCATCTCTGTTCCTAATTTCTGTCTTTTTTGCTTAGGTTTGTATATTTCTAATGTGCTTAACACGAGTCCTTTTTCTGTTTTTCTATTTGGTTTATTGGGTATATAGTTTTTGCTACTTTCACTTTTACTTTAGGTGAGAAACATATGATATTTGTTAGGCTGGGGAGCTGGAAAATGAGTCTTCTTTATAAGAACAGATATCCGCTGAAACATTCATATATTTTTGGTACGAAATATTCATAAACAAACCTTTTTAGTGAAAATAGAATCTACAGTTAGTACCTGATAGGATAGTATGGAAAGAATGTAAGGATGGCCTTTTTTCAGTAAAGTCTGCATATAACTTGTTGTCTCAAAGTAGACAACACGAACAAGAATGGCCATTGAAACTGATATGGAGAAAGGAAGCACCTTTATACAAAGAAGATGCATGACTATCAACAGATGTGTAAGGTATGAAGAAGATTATGAAGATGCGAAACACTTATTCATCCACTGCAGAAACACAAATCAGATTTGGTACACATTCTTGAATTGCTTGAAGTTAAATGGTACATGTCAGAATCTCCTGACGACCTACGACTTCGTTGGAGTAGAAGAGGACTACAAAAAGGCGACACAAAGTTGAGCAGCTATATGGTGGACTGTGTGGAAGGAGAGAAATAAAAGATACTTTGAAGGCAAAAAGGAAAATATTTGTACCTTAAAACATAGATGTAGCTCTCTTAGCCTTTTGGTGCAAAATTGAAAATGTACAAGAAGTAGATAGGATGGAAAATTTCCCCAGTTCTCATGTAGCTAGTTTGCTAAGATGCATTTTGTTGGGGTTGTACTACTTTTTCATTGCACTTTCTGAGCGCTATTCTTTAATAAAATTTTCAACAAAAAAAGAAGAATCTCATTTGTTGCTTATTCTGATATTTTGTAGCATGACAGCTGATGTCCTTTTGTTATTTTAATTGGTTGAGTTACGTGCTTTACAGAATGTTAGCCATGCTTACTCGTCTTCTTAGAGGAAGGTTTTAGACCAAATTCATCCTGATTTGATATTTATTTACATGTCTATAGCCTTTCTAAGTAGACACGCTTAGTGATGCTATGTGCTCTGAAAGTTATGGACATTTACTATGTGCGATGTCATTACTTAGTGTTTTCCACGAGTGAGAAAAGATAGTCTTTCATCTAAAGCAATTCCCGTGATTGCTTACATTTTCTGTAGCATTTCCCAAATTTTCTCACAGTTAATTTCCTGTATTTGTTGCGTGTAGGACTGCTTCCGAAGCATCAGATCTTAGTCCAAGTGGAAGGCATAAAGAGTCCTCATGTGAAGCGACTAATCAATCTATTGATGGGCCAAAGCACTTCAACCTATCTTATCATAAGACCGGCCAAAGAAGCAGAGATGGTTCAAATGGGATGACGCAGATAGCTCAACTGCATGCTGTCCCTGGTTTTACATATTTTATAGATGAAAGTTCTCATTTACCAAAGACTGAAGCCTTTCAGCGAGCACCCTTTGTAAAAAGTGATGTACAGCGCAACAGGAGTTTTAGTGGGGAAGTATTTAAAGAAGGACGTGATAGGGTGGGGGAGTTGCATGTCCCAAAGATACAACGTTCAGATGAAGTACATCGCAACAGGAGTTTTAGTGGGGAAATATTTAAAGAAGGGCGTGATAGGATGGGCGATTTGCGGTCAGATGAAGTACGTCGCAATAGGAGCTTTAGTGGGGAAATAGCTAAAGAAGGGCATGCTAGGACTGGGGATTTGCATGTCCCCAAGAAACAAAGTTCAGATGGACATCGCAACAGGCGCTTAAGTGGGGAAATATTTAAAGAAGGCCGTGATAAAAATGGGGACTTGCATGTCCCCAAGAAACAAAGTCCAGGTGAAGCACATCATGACGGGAGCTTTAGTGGGGAATTATTTAATGGGCGTGATAGAAAAGAGAATTTGCATATCCCCAAGAAACAAAGTTCAGATGGCGTAGTGAAGGTTACAAGTGGATCTAGCTGGGATGCGTTCCATTTTAATGATAAGTTTTATAGTGCACATGATGAATTTGAGAGGAGATCAAGTTCCACTGAAGGGGCATCAACTTCAAGCCCCATGGCTAATGACATCAAGGGCCAGCCTAGTCAATCAAAAATTTCAGTTCCTGATCCCAAATATGGAGCATCTGGAAGGGGTATTCGTCCCACTAATACTTCGCCTACTTCTTCTGATGAGGAACTTGATGCAAATTCAGCAGCTGCTGTTTCTGCTGCCACATTGAAAAAAGCCATAGAGAAGGCTCAAGAAAGTATTAGACTAGCAAAAGAGCTGATGGAGAGAAAAAAAGAAGGTGTTCCAGCTTCTCAGAAACGAAGGTCTAAAGGTAGCTTAAAATCTAAGGATAATATGGTTGAGTGCAGCACAATAAGTAACAGGGAAAATGCTATGGAATTGCATAGAAAAATAGGTATTGGATTGCCACCATTCGCTGAGGTGTGCAGGGGAATCCCATCAAGTAATAGTGATTTTGCTTCATTCTTCAATCTTAAAGAACAGCAATGGGTTGCTGTAACGGTTAAGCAGAATACCCAGACTGAAAATGCTGAAGCATCTCAAGGAGATGTAGCAGGAACTTGGTTTCCGGAAGTGGTAAGCAGTAGAAAAGAGAATATAGAAACCATGGCATCTCAGCAGGTTGAGAGCAACAATCACTCTCATCCATCTGTGGAGAATAATAGACATGTATACCAGCTTAAGGAGATGAATACAAGTAACAAGACCATAGAGCTTGGTGAAGGACCTGATTACGTCAACCCAATGGGGGAAATGCCAGCACCAAACGTTCTTGAAAAGGCAGAAACTCCAGAGCAATTCAAGGATACTTCTAATTCAGCTTTGATGCATGATTCTGGAGAATATGTAAATTCAGAAGTCATCAATGAGTATGGCTTTTCTAAGGGGGACGGAACTTGTTCTGCGGAGTTGAAGAAATCTGAATACATGAAGAACAATCTAGAGTCAATATTTCATGAGATGTGGAGTTTCAAGAACTTGCAGAACTCTCAGGAGCCACTTACTGAAGAAAAAGCTGGGTTCCAAGAAACTGAGAATGATAATCTACATAACAACAGAGGGACACCTCCAGAAAACGAGAAAGTGAAGCATGACGATTTGGAATGCAGAATAGTGCCAAATAAGTTAGATAATGTTTATGAGGTGGAAGAAAACAAAAGCAGATTGAGGAGGAGCTCCAATGAAGAAGAAACTGAGATTATGCATAAGCAAGCCTTCCTACGGGTGGAAAATGATGAGAAGCCCCAACATGACTGCGGGAGAGTAGGCATTGAGAGTAGACAGGAAGATTTCCAACGTGGCCAACACGCTGAGAAGTTGTCATATGGGGTTCATGAGCTTGAGCCGAGTGAAAAGAAAACACCTTACTGTCATGAAGGGGAAGAAAGTGAGAGAAAACGAGAAGGATCTGAGATGGAAGGACTTCAGAAGATATCTGTAGAGCCTTGTCAGTATGAAGCAACTGAAGAAAGAGAGAACCGATCAGATAAATTCGAAGAGAGTAAAAAGACTGAAGCAAGTCAGGAGGCTGATAGTAGGCTGGTGGGAGCATCTGATAAGAGTGAGGATGATCAGGAGACAAGTGTAGCTCCAGGCGTTGCTGATAAACAAAATTCAAAGAGTGCTGTTAATATGCCTGATCTCAATGGCAGTCCTTGTTCAAGTGAGATACAAGAAGCTTGTGAAGATCAACTAGAGAATAATGATGTTGAACTAAGTCAGCAGGCAGTTAATTTTGAAGGGGTACAAGGAATTTCTGAAGCCATCTATGTGCGTGAGTGTCTTCAGGATGGAGTAACTGAAGAGTCATCCAGTTCTTGGGAAAAGGAGATATTGGAAACTGCTAGCGATCTCCAAAATTCTAGTGAGGAGGATACTTCTGAGGGCATAGTGGAAGACACTTATGCGGCCTCATCTGAGGATGCCAAGGAAGTGGATTGTGGTTCCACTTGCATGAATAGTGCGAACAATCTTCCCAGTGTTCGAGTGATTTTTGAGACAGAGAGCTTCCGCAATGTGATTCAGGAGAATGTTAGTGATACTGAATCACATTTTGTACCTGAGGTCCACGCTTCTGAAGAATCAGAGAATTCCACTTTTACTGACATAAACCTTGAGCAGAAATGCATAGATGAGACAGGTAGGGATCCGGAATTATACTCAAATCAAGATGAGGGGGTTGACTTGTGTGTCCCCGGACATGTAGAAAATGAGGAAACGATCAAGGGGGATGGTATTGCTGCCGATCAGGTTGAGAAAAACAAAGATATTGAAGCAGCTGTGGGAGAACAAAAGTCTGTTGAGAACTCAGAAGAGCTAGAATGCTCTTCCTCAGCTGGCGACTGCAAAGACAATGAACCACTGGACAATGATGAAAAGATAAAAGCCGAAATGCATGAGGAAGAGAACAATCAAAAAACTGTTGTAGAAGAGGAGACCAAAGAGGCTTTGCAAAAAGAAGTGGAGGATAAAAATAATAGTAAAAGAACCCAGGTAGACGAGAGAGAAAAAGAAAGGGAAAAAGACAGAATAGCTGTGGAAAGAGCAATTCGTGAGGCTCGTGAGAGGGCATTTGCTGAAGCCCGAGAAAGGGCTGAACGAGCTGCTGTGGAGAGAGCAACTGCTGAAGTTCGACAAAGAGTAATGGCTGAGGCACGAGATAAGCGTGAGAAGGCTTCTGCAAGTAGCAAGGTATCAACAGAAAAAGCTTCCATTGAAGCAAAGCTTAAAGCAGAGCGAGCTGCTGTGGAGAGAGCAACTGCAGAAGCCCGTGAACGTGCTTTGGAAAAAGCTTTATCACAAAAGGGCACAGCTGAATTAAGGTCTCAAGCAGATAGACACGGTGTTGAACGATTTGCTAGTGCGACCCGAGAGAACGGGTTGAAGCATAGCCTTTCCTCTTCTGTGAGTATCATTCTCAAATTTTTCTGTCTTTCTCTGGTGTATACTTTGTGGCATACAGAAGGATGACCTACTGATTCAATGCAGGATTTGGACAAATTTGATGGAAGTAATAGTGAATCAGCTCAAAGACGCAAAGCAAGGTTGGAGAGGCACCAGAGGATAATGGAAAGAGCAGTATGTGTATCTTAACTCTATTATTTGGACACTGGCTCCTGGACTTTGTCCAAGCATATTCACATTTATGTTTCTACTGGTCTTTGCAGGCAAAAGCCCTTGCGGAGAAGAATCAGCGTGATCTTCTGGCTCAGAAAGAGCAAACTGAGAGAAATGTAAATTTTCTTCATGAATTGTGTGCTTATGGAGTTCATGATACACACATGTTAGTTATGCTTGCTTATATGTATATTTTAATTTCAGAGATTAGCTGAAGCTCTTGACGCTGATATTAAAAGATGGGCCAGCGGGAAAGAAGGGAACCTACGTGCGCTGCTTTCTACTCTGCAATATGTATGTATCGGGCTTAATGCTTGCCCAAGTATTTTTTTCCCTTCTCCTTTATTATGAACATTGGGCAGAAAGGGAAGATGCAAGGCTGGAGTGTTCTGAAATATCTTAAGATACTACCTTAAAAAGTCTCATCAGAACATGTTTATTACTTAATGTGGAAGAAACTAAAATTTGGAGTGACTTTTAAATCACATGGGCGATTGCAGTGACCAGATTTAAAAAATGTGAATGAGCCCCTTCTAAGTGTTCATTGCATTGATCTTGACTTAATTTTTGTCCTGTTCAATATATAGTTTCCATTGTCACTAGATACTCATTGCTTTTGCAAATGCAGATCCTTGGATCCGATAGTGGTTGGCAACCCATCTCGCTGACTGAAATTATTACAACTGCTGCGGTGAAGAAGGCTTACAGGAAAGCAACTCTTTATGTTCACCCTGATAAGTTGCAGCAAAGAGGAGCGAGTATTCAGCAAAAATATATCTGTGAAAAGGTTTTTGATCTTCTCAAGGTAACTAATAAGTTTCTTTAGCTGCATGTGTCTTTGTGCTGTCACATACTTATTGAACCGGTCTCTTTTTTTCTATTTTATGAACTTGAATCTCATTATTTTCCTTTTTGTGAACCAAAGGCCGCATGGAACAGGTTCAACTCAGAAGAGAGGTGAACAGTGTCAATGGAAATTCTGTGGTATGAGCAGGTGCTCCGTGCTGTCCTAATATTGGCAATCAACTTTTCAAGATGGGAGATGAGGAATGAAATGAAGGGTGCCTTAATTTTGTCTTGTATATACATTGAACTATCGAGGCAATCTAATTAAAAGACAGAATTAAACTATAGCTCCTCAATTTGGAAATTCACGCTGAAATGAATAATTTACACAATGTGCAAATGCAAGGTAAATTAGGTGTAAAGAGGTGATTGTCCTAACCTCGGGTACGAAGGGTTCAGCTGAATTAGTATTTTAACTGCATGATGCATCAAAGGGTTGTATAAGATATCCCTTGAGATTTCTATTCCTTGTCGAGATGTTACTATAAATAAATAACATCTAAATACCATGTCGAAGAAGACAATCAATATGAGAATTACTTGACTTACGAAGTTAGGACCTTGAGTTATATGAACAGACATAGCCACTAAGCTCTTTAATGCTCCAAGGAAAATACAGTTTAGGAAGAAAACAAGTTTCACTATGAGGTTAAACAATGCAATTACAAGCCCATTACATGAAGCATAATCGCATTTTGTGCATGCATGCGGTTCTCTGCTTGGGGGAATACGATTGAGTTTGGCGCTTCAATTACTCCATCAGTGACTTCGACTCCCCTTTCTGCAGGCAAACAGTGCATGAAATAAGCCTTCTGTCCAGCTAATTTCATGATTTCTTCGTTCACCTATCAACAAATAATAAGATGTCAGAAAAGACATGTATATATGCTTCCGTGTGTAAATGCAAGGAGTTCAATCCACAGAATATAAAACTTTGAACTGATTTTATCATTTACTATTGATACTTCCAACTTGTCCATCGATATTAGCGGGTTACTCTTAATCACTCCACAAACATTAATAGCATGATTCGAAGTAAGCAGGCTACATACATTCAACTCATGTATCAGAATGTGATGCTTTTCAGATTTATCTAGTTACTACACAATTATCAGTCACTAGTAAACCCCAAGTTATTTCAGAAGACTTTGTTCAACATTGGTTTAGTTTAGGATACCACTATAGTTAAGATCCAGGTCTGTTCCATCCACTAATAGCCTAACACAAAAGGTTGACGTGCAAGAAGTGTCCAAGAAATAAGTATTTTCACCCATTACAGTTCCAGTTCACAAAGATTTAGATAATCACTAGCATACTGTTCTTTTTCTTAGTTAAAAATCTCTAGATGTCTTATCCATTTAACTTCCATCCCTTCATTTTTAAGATCGTAAGTTGTGTTTCTAACACCTAGGTCCCATCATCTAGAAAGTTAAAAGTTATTCTGAAAATGATAATTTCATGAGCCCTTGTTGGAGCCAACCAGCTACAATAGCTTAGTTCCACATCAAGGGACATTTTTGGGCTAAGCCTCCTATATTACTGGATTTTGTCTGCATTTCTGGCGAGCAATTTTATTTAAAATCGAAGAGATTTCTTGCTCTACATGCACAAGTTGAACAGACTAGCAATTTATCACTCCTACCTGGAATCCTTGAAACACCTGACGGCGCTGTGCAGCTTCTTCCTTTTGTCCCATGCTAGCCCAGACATCTGAGTACACGACATCAGCTCCTCTAACAGCTTCCTTTGGATCATTAGTTATCTCAATTTTGCTTACTCCAGCCTGTTGTGCTTTCTTAACTGTTTCCTCATCAGGTTCAAAACCTTTTGGACAGGCACAAACAAAGTGGAAAGGAATTACGGAAGCCAGCAGCAACCAGGAATGCACTATGTTATTTCCATCTCCAATGTAGACAACCTGGACTTGACAGACATAATTAAATCATAAAAAATCATATCACTGGAAACAGAAACTGGGAGATGATAAAAAATTTGGCTTGAAAGAGCTAAACCTTCGTTCCTTCCAGCTGACCAACATGTTCAATTATTGTAAGGGCATCGGCCATAATTTGGCAAGGATGGTTGTATTCTGTCAGGCCGTTAATCACTGGTACAGTTGCACATTTAGCAAGATCTAGAATGTCCTGCACCAGCAGAAAAAAACAAATAGATATAACTTTTATTTTACAGTTGGTGTTAAAGCAACAGACTAAGAAATATCCAACCCTGCCATCTCAATTACTCAATTCAACGTCTCAAAATGTACAAACCCTGAAGAACATTTAGGCCTGAATGATCATATGCTCAATTAACTTGCAGGGAAGGCGACATCATTAAACTGTTATTCATCTGTAAGATATTAAGTACAAAATAGACCAGAGTTCAGCTCCAACGGAAAAGATCAAGAAACTTTTCATTCAACTAAAATTTAGAAAGGGGCAACAAATTTTTTAATAGAATGGAACAATGCTGCTAAGAGAGGCATTACAGAGAATACTAAACAAATAAGAGTCTTAGCGGTGTTTCATTTGGGTCATGATAGCGTACTGAAGTGCACCAGCAAGAAGTCAAAACAGGAAACTCACCATGCACCAGGAAGAAGTCAAAACAGAAAACTCACCAGCATACCTGATGGGCAAAAACTCGAGCCATAATGATATCATTGTAGCGAGACAGAACACGAGCAATATCACGAGTTTCTTCCCGCTTACCCATCTGTATGTCATTTGGTCCCAAGTATATAGCGTGGCCACCAAGCAAGTAAAACCCTGTCTCGAAGGAAACACGTGTCCTCATGGATGGCTTAGCAAATATCATCGCCATTGTTTTACCTTGAAATGGGAGATATGTCCTCTCTCCTGATTTTATCAGTGCTTTGACCTCTTTGGCTCGATCCAAGATGTTCAAAATAGTTGACTTGTTGAAATCGCTAATGTGTAAAAAGTCCTTCTGATTGGTATTTGCTGGAATAGAAAATTTAAACACACATCAGAAAAATCTTCTTAAATACCAATCCATGTCTCACAAAAGGTTGTAACTTAGACATGACAGGCAGGACATATTCTCACTCTCCACCCATCTTTTGAATAAAACATGGTTTAGATCCATTACCAAACATTCTATATTTAACGTTTTCTTGAACTTTATTATGAGAGCCTCTATGACAAAGTACTTCAAATTACATGTTTTGAAAACCTATAGGCCAGAGTATTTTTGTTCTCCAACTTGTTTTTGGTAAATCAGGAACACCACATCAATATTACACCAAGAAGATGTAAAAATAAATAAACACTAAGGATTATTAGTTTAGCTACAATCACTTGTCAGGTCTTCTCAACTATCTATACAACAAGGTCTTTATAGCTTACACAATAAAAGAGTTTTTAGACTTTAAACAGCACATGCAGACATGGCAGAGCAAAATAGCAGGGACAAGATAAATAAAAACAACATTTTTAGAGTAATTAGAAACGTAACACAAGATTAGGTAGTAAATGCAGCAGAACTTAACAAAATTTCTAGGTTTTACTACTACATTGCAGATTTAAAATGACATCATAATTAGAGGAAACTTAGAGAAAAAAAAAAAGCGAACCATTTCCATTGACGGACGACGAAGGAGAGGATGTCGGAGAGGTGGTCTGGCATGAGATGCGTCGACGAGTGGCCGGAAATGTGACCGGAGAAGGCACGGACACGCCGGAAGAGCGCGATGACTGAATGCCGGAGTGAGAGAGGGAGGAGAATGACGGCGCGTCGGATGATCGGAGGGAGGATAAGTGAGAGAAAATGGCGGCCATTGTTAAAAGTGGTTCTGATAGTAAAGCTCAGGTGGATTTGTTTTAGTTTGGGGAAAGTTATCTTTTTTAAGATTTATAAACCCTACTCAAGCGTAGTTTTCGCCCTCATCTGTCAGCTTTAATTGTTTCCTTTTAACTGGAGTAATTAGAATATTTTTTCATTTTTTTCTATTTCTTTTTGGGAAAAATTTCACATAAACATCCAACTCTAGTAGATTCTAGAAATTACTATTTAATTTTGTAAAATAGTTGCTCAATCTTTTAAGTTAATTTTCGAAATCAGTAACTGTGACTCAAATATTAGTTCAACAAAACAAAACCATTTGGATGGTGAAAATTAAATTTTTAACAAGCTTAAACATGTGGGGTTAAATTCCGATTTCGATTTTGTGAGAAATTTAGAGTGAGTGTTATTTAGACTTGTTAGAAATAGTATAAGGAGGTTGTATATAAAATTTGAAATCATTTAATGGAGATTTGGATTGATTTTGAACAAGAATTGCAACTGAAAATCGTGGAAGAAGTTGATCTACAGACGCTTGTATAAATGTGTATAATAATGTACAATAGTATATAAGATGTGTTTATACACTCATATACACTATTATACAATATTATACATAATTATACAAAAAACTGACTTCGTCTTCTTCCTTGCGTCTTTTCTAAAATTTAACTCAAATCTTGCTCAAATCTACTCCAAATCACTTCAAATTTAAATTATGAACTCCTTTTGGTATTTTCAATCAATTGGAATAACACCCAATCCAAACAACTAACAAACTCAAGAAAAATCATATTTTCGAAAGCAAAGCTTTGAATGGCCTTCAATGGTGGACTTATACTTTTCAATTTTCTTACATTGCAACCAGGTGACATAAGGTAAGAAGCAGTAATAGCGGACGACCCCTTGAAGCATATGTAGAAGAAGTGAGAAGAAGAGAGAGTGAAAGCAATGGTTGTGAGAACACATATTTAACTCCATAGCTTTTAGAAGCAATGGTTATAAGAACACAAGTTTTGAATTTACTAGGGCTTTCAAGATATGTACAATATGGGCTAGGTCCGGTAAAACTTTAAAACATGGGTCATTTTTTGTTATGGTGTGAGGTAATGTGTATTTTCTCGTAATTCTTTTTTTTTTTTTTGTAGTTGTACTGTTGTAATGTTGTACTTCGTGGGAATATAGGCCCATATGTTCCTACCTTGTGTTTCAACTACGAGTCGATTTGACTTATCGGTTATCGGATTAAAAATGTAGTAACCCGCTAGCCATTCAATAAGATAACAGACGGATTTGTATTGGATTAACAATTATCGGACGGTTGGAATTCTGGAAGAGCGCGGAGCGAGCAAGTTTGGAGTGGCTTACTGGGATGTTTAATGTTATTTTTAAGACGAAGAAGATGCCCGAAGAATGGAGGTGGAGTACAATGGTTTCTCTTTACAAGAACAAGGGTGATATCCAAAATTACAACAATTATAGAGGTATCAAGTTGTTGAGTCACACTATGAAGGTATGGGAGAGGGTGGTGGAGGCCAGGGTGAGGAGGTGTGTGTCTATTTCCAAGAATCAGTTTGGATTCATGCTGGGGCGTTCGACTACGGAAGCGATTTGTAACACCTCGTACATTCAGATTAGATGTGGATGTTAAATGGGTATTAATTTGATATTTTAGACATATGAAGTCCTATCGGGGTGAGTATGGGTGAAAATAGTTGTTTCAAAATCAAGATGAAAAGTGAGGTGCATAAGATTCGATAAAATCGACTAAGTTTACAGAAGATCCGTCTTCCAGCAGAGCTTAGTGAAAATGTGTAAGGAATTTGGGAAAACTCAAAACACAACAGTTTTAGGCCTTTGAAATATATTTCTAACGATATATTGTGTAGCCTAAACAGATCTCTGTGAAAAAAGTTATGTGCATTTCACAGAACAGTGCGCAACCACCGCGCCCTGGACCGCGACTGCGGTTATGCGACAGTGTTCCTGCCATTTACCGCGGTCAGGACCGCAGTGAGGCCTACAGGTGCGCGGGGGAGGACTTGGAGAGTTATTTTTAAGCTCTATTTCGTCCCCCGCAGCCCCAAAACACAAAAACTTGCTCTAGAAAGGGGAGCTCTAAAAAACCTAACACCTTAAATGTCCCTCCACCATCCAAGGAGAGTTCTAATGGTGATTCTAAGTTTTATTTAATTCTCCAACACCTTATTAACATGGGTAAACCCTCCATATCATTAGATATTCAATTTGGATATCATTGTGGAGAGAAGGGAACCATAGAACTCGAATAGGGGATTGAACTTCAAAAAGGTAATATCTTCACCCTCTAATTGATTCTAGCATTGGATTAATGATTATAGACTCTAGTTCATGAGTTATGTGTTGATGGGTTTGATAAAAAAAACATGAACGGTTATAGGTTTGGGTTGTTGTTGTTGATTATTGGTTAAGGGTGTTGTTTATCTTATGGGTGATGAAGAATGATGTTGATTATAACCATTTGAGACTTTAGAATTTATTTAGGAGAAAGAGAATGGGTTATTGGATGTAGGAACACCATTAATGAGAGCAATAAAGCTTTATGCCATCAAGTGTTTGATAAAATGCCTAAGTGACCAAAACATGACTATTGTTGCTAATTTGAAATCCCTTTGACTTGTATTGATATAGATTAAAGTTGAAAGGGTTGGAGAATGTTGTATTATGCTCAAGAGCAGGAAATTAAGGTATGTGAGGCTAACTCTCTATGTTTGATAATGTTAATGATTCTCCTTACACTACGTTTCTTTTACGACGTTACTAGTTGCCTCAGAAATATAGTTAAGCCTAGTTCCTTGAATAGTTGTCGAACTTCTATTCTCTAGCTTCGTAACTCGTTCATGACTTTCATTTTGAACGTTGTGAAATCAATACGTAATCAACATAGACTTGGGTTTGATGCCCATGAGTCTCAGTCTAGATTACTCAGCATGTCATAAACAGTTGATGTTTCAATTTTCATAATCAGTTCATGAATACATGTCTCAGTCTAGCTCTATTCAACATTCAAGTATCATGTAACTCAGTATGGTTCAATATTTCAGCATCATGTATTTCAATATGATTCTCAGTTCCTGAATGCCGAACACCTGTATTTGGGCGTGAGGCCGTAGTTTATATGCTTTATGAATGTTTGGGCATGAGGTTGTAGTTTATGCTTTATGCATTTTTGGGCTTGAGGCCATAGTTATGTATACGTATACTTGGGCCTGAGGCCGTAGCTTGTGCACATATACATTGAGCCTGAGGCCGTAACTTATTAAGATAAACAGGTTGTTCATCATTCAAAAGAGATATCCTTACTTCTTTTCAGTTCAATTATTAGTTACCATTTCATTTATCAGTTATCATATTAGTTATCAGTTATGAGTTCCTTTATCATTTCAGTTTCAGTTTCAATAGTTATCATTTCAACTACCAATTATCAATTCTCAGTTATGAGTTTAGTTTCAGTATCAGCATTTATAATTCTTTCTTTCAGTTGCTTTACATACTAGTGCAATTCAATGTACTGACGTCCCTTTTGCCCGAGGCCTGCATCTCACGATGCAGTTAATGATTTGCAGGTTGATGTTTCAGAGCGCTATGATTCTCGTACCAGCTATTTGGTGATCCCCAGATCTTTCGGGGCATTATCATTACCTTACAGTCTTCAATATTTTCAGACAGTCAGTGTTTTCAGTTATCATGACCCGAAATTCCCACCATCGGGACCGTGATGGCGTCTAACGTTGAATCCGCTAGACAAGCCAAAGTATTTAATCATATTTATTAAAAATCTTTACTATTAAATGATAACACGTAAAAATCAACTTTCCATAAATAGAATCTTTAAAAATAACATCAGAATAAGGGAATACATAGCTAAATCCACGAACTTAACAAAATACTTAAATTAGCCAACCCGAATCTTTGGAGTCACAACTCACGGACCGTCTAAGAATAGTACACGAAATAGTCTGAAATAAATAATACATATGTTTCTAATGTACAAAAATCAGAAATGAAATGGAATAGGGAAGGGAACGCCAAGGACTGTGGACGCCTGCAGGTCTACCTTAGTGTCTCTGGTGGGTTGAAGGAAGCCTCCTCGCGCTAGTGTCCAAAGGGTCCGATACTGGAATATGTGCAAAAGAGCACAAAGCGTAGTATTAGTACAACCGACCCCATGTACTGAGTAAATGTCAAACCTAACCTCATCGAAGTAGTGACGAGGCTAGAACACGACAAATAATACAACCTGTGTAGTTTAATAATTGTAACGACCCGGTCTGTCGTTACGTAAAACCTGCATTATAACTGTTGTTAGTGGCTTATTATATGTTGGTTATTCTATTATTAATGCGTTAGAGTTGATAGGCTTGAAATCGAAATGGTTAAATGAGAATTTAGTCACTTAGTCCTTAAGAACATCCTTAAAATGGGAAAAGTCAACTAAGAGTTGACTTATTGGTAAACGACCTCGGAATAC